>PVIA01004788.1:0-129523 GCA_004024845.1 Tonatia bakeri | reverse complement strand
TAAGTTGGACTTAATTGAAATTTAAACTTCTGCTTTATGAAAGACATTGTTAAGAGAATAAAAAGACAAGCTGCAGACTGGTAGCAAATGTTTTCAAAAGATATATCTGATAAAAGAGGGAATCCAAAATATACAAAGTATTCTTAAAACTGAACAATAATAATAAAAACCCCTGATTTAAAAATGTACCAAAGACCTTAACAGACACTTCACCAAAAAGATATACATGTGGCAAATAAGCATATGAAAAGATGCTCCAGATCATATGTCATAAGGGTAATGCAAATTAAAACAACAGTGAGATACCATTCCACACCAATTAGAATGGCTAAAATCTAAAACACTGACAGCATCGAGTGTGGCTGAGATCTTGTTCCTGGCTGGTGGGAAGGTAAAATGTAAAGCTAGTTTGGAAGACAGTTTGTCAGTTTCTTATGAAGTTAAATGGAGTCTTACTAGATGATCCAGAAGTTGTATTCCTAGATATTTACCCTAATTTGAAAATTTATGTTTGGACAAAAGCCTGCATGTAAGTGTTTGTAGCAGCTCTATTTACAATAAGCCTCAAACCAGAAGTAACCAAGATGTCCTTCAACAGTCAAATAGACAAACTAGTATATTCATAAAATGGGGTATTTATAATAAAAATGAGCTATCAAGCCATAAAAAGACATGGGAGGGGCTTTAAATGTATATGGCCAAGTAATGACAGCCAGCCTGAAAATGCTGCATTTAATTCCAGTTATATGATATAACAGAAGAAGCAAAACAACACCAATGACTTGGGGAAAGGGAGAAGAGTTGAAGAGGTGAAGATTAGTTTTTTTACAACAGTGAAACTATTCTTTATCATACTAGACATTATTTTTTTCAAAACCTAAAGAATTTTACAGCACAAAGAGTACACATTAACTTATGCAAATTAAAAAAACTATTTAGAAGGGCAGAAGATCTCATAAAGGAATGTAGATTGTGACAAATGGACCTAATTGTAATATATGAGGGGGAACACCCCCAAAAAGGAATTATCTCCTGGAGGGTGGGCCCTCTGTAGTACAGGGTTGCCCCACTAGACGAGCATTTTAGGAACCCATCTGTATCAGTGTGCCCGCTGGCATTGTTGTAGGAGGCTGCATTTGTCTTCAGTGAGTTGTTGTTTTTTTTTTTTTGAAGACTCAATGGATTTGCCCATTTCATGACAGGTGATTCATTTGTGCACCTGCCCACACTGTGCTGGGTGTTCAGAAGTTTCTGACCAAACATAGCTTGACTCCTGTGCCCCACCATCCCTATTCAACTGATCTCACCCTGAGTGACATTTTTTTGTTTCCCTGGATAAGAAATGTCCTCAAATGGAAATGTTTTGCCAATGTGGATGCAAGAGGTGAAACAAGAAATGGCAGAAGCACTGAAAGGCATCAAAATTGATGACTTCAAAAACTTTTGAAGCATTGAAAAAGTCTCAATAGGTGTATTGCATCAAATGGAGAATACTTTGAAGGTGATTGAAATTTAAACATGTAAGAATAAATACACAATTTTTATAAATAAATTCCGGGCTTGGGAGGGTTCCCCCTCATAAATGTATGGGTGAAAGTTGTTTACTAAAAGGTGCAGACCAAAGCAACTTTGAATGCAAGACTAGAGGCAAGGGAACTACATATCAGTACTACACTTCAGTTGATAAAGTTGTGCCTGATGGGAATATGGGTTAACAATTCTGAAACCATTGTACATATACATATTAAAATTGAATGATTAAGCAAGTAGATAGTGGTTGGTAAGACCCAAGTTTCTCACTGATGGAGTGGAAATTTACAGATAAGCAATAGGATGGGGCTAGAATGATTCTTGTGGTAATGAATTAGAATTGGAGACATTAGGATAAACTCATGTTTAGCTTAATATAGATACAGATGATTACATAGGGATCACCTTTAACTTGACCTTATTGGGGAGGCACTTTATCTGCCCTTCCATTCTAAATTATAGCTTTTCTAGTTAGAGTAATCTTGGATGTATGTCCTTGCCTTTTATGACCTCAAATACTTCTTTCCATCCCCTTTTTGCCTGAAAGATTTGTTTTGAGAAATCAGCTGATAGCTTTATGGGAGTTCCTTTGTAGGTAACTCTCTCGTCTCCTTTGCTTCTTTTAGGATTCTCTCTTTATCTTTAACCTTGGGTAACTTAATGATGATGTGCCTTGGTGTATTCCTCTTTGGGTCCAACTTCTTTGGGACTCTCTGGGCTTCCTAAACTTCCTGGAAGTCTATTTTCTTTTTTCAGATTGGGGGAGTTTTCCTTTATTATTTGTTCAAATAAGTTTTCAGTTTCTTGCTCTTGATCTTCTCCTTCTGGCACCTCTATAATTTGGATATTGAAATGTTTCAGGCTGTCCCAGAGGTTCATAAGTCTCTCTTCACTTTTTTGATTTGTTGTTTCCTAATTCTTTTCCAGTTGAATGTTTATTTCTCCCTTTTGTTCCAAGTTGTTGGTTTGAGTCCTGGTTTCCTTCCTGTCAGGGTTGGTTCCCTGAATATTTTGCTTTATTTCATTTTGAGTATCTTTCATTTGTTTTTTCATTTTTTGACCAAGCTCAATCATCAATTCTGCGAGCATTTTGATTACCAGGGCTTTAAATTCTCTATCAGATGGGCTGGCTATCTCCTTATCACTTAGCTCTCTTTCTGAAGTTTTGCTCTGTTCTTTTATTTGAGCCATATTTCTTTTTTCTATTTTATTTATTATATTTTTTATTTTTTAAAGATCTTATGTATTTATTTTTAGAGAGACAGGAAGATAGGGAGAAGGAGAGGAGAGAAACATTGATGTATGAGAGAAACATCTATTGGCTGCCTCTCTCATGTACCCCAACAGGGGACCAAACCCACAACCCTAGCAGGTGCTCTAAATGGGAATCGAACCAGCAACCTTTTGCTTTGTAGGATGACACCTAACCAACTGAGCCATACCACTCAGGGTAGGTATTAATATTTTAAAATAATAATTAGCAAAGCACTTCATTAATAACAAAATAGTATTCATTATTTCACACCATGCTTTTTTATATGTGAATATAAATAACCTTCCTGTAAAAGGAATGTATGGAGACACTTGTACCTTTTATAAGCCTCACTTGGCAAATTCTGAATACCTAAACCTTTAACCAGTATTCTTGGATGGTCTCCTTTACAGTTAGTCTGTATGATAAAGAAAGGAACACAACACTGTTCTCTCCCATCTCATCCTGAAACTAAGATGCTACTGCTACCACTGCCTTGCTGGATATTGTGTGGCAGGAAGTGTAACTAATTAAGGAAAGGTTAAGTTCACATTGATTCCAAAAATATAGGGTGATAATTCAAGTCCAAACTTGTTTTCAAAATGCAGCACCTCAGAAATAATGAAACCATGAGTGGTGTGAATGAAAGGAGACATCACACCAGATGATCCCCACATTCATTGCCATTTTTGTGTCCAGGAAAAGACCAGGTTTCCAGAACCTTTGAACAATACTGGCTAGTAAATAAGCAGAGGATCTTTGGGACCAGAGATTTATTTAAGCACTCTCCTCCCTCTACCACCATTTTCTTGAGCATTTGAAATTTAGAGTCTACTCATCAAACACTCAGAAAATTTTCTTTCATATAAAGCAATGACAAAGTTTGGGTGCACATTACTGGAAATAAACATTTTATATTTTCAGTTGCAGATTACCAGTAATTCAGTAATCTCTTAAATTTGTGAGAGGGTGTCTACATAGATGCTGATTCCAGAATGCAAACATGAAATAGGAGGAAACTTAGGTACGATGAAAGACTAGTTTGTCTGTTAACTAAAGAAAAGGAGAATAGATAAAGAAATAGAGAAACTTATGAGAGAATTATCTTCAAGAGACAAATGAAGAGTTGTAACAAAAGCAAGACTATATAACAGAAGTCTGAGTGCATGGTTGCTTATGTATTGTGCTTAAGATATAAAATACCAAAGGGGGGAAAAATAGCAAAAGAAGAGAGCATGTGTGAAAGGACACTACATTTTTTTCAAATTGAAGTGATAAATTATACCTGAAATCTCCCCAGAGGCCTATAAATAGCAAACTAAAAGCATATCCTTCTATTTACTTTATAAGCACAATAAACTTTGTCAGCTTTTAGTATTGGAAACATATGCAATATTTATAGGTTGCTTACTTTCAATGTTATTCAGGATATAGTATCAGGAGGCTAATGAAAAAGAAATTTGGGATGGGGTTAGGGGGTCTTTTTTCCTCCTGTCCAACAATCGAGATTTATCATAAAGATTTATCATTTTGCTTCCTGGTGCATTCACCAGAGGCAACATGAGGGGTCTGTCTATCCTGTGATATAATTGGCTCGGCCACTGGCACACAGCTTCCTGGTTCTACAGAAGGTCATTGCAGATAGACTCCTTGCACCAACACAATAACAGCTGTGCTCTAGACCTCCTATGAGGAGACATTAACAGAAGAGAAGAAACCAGACTTAAAGTAGCTATGTGCCACATGGCCATAACAATAAAAAAGGCTCTTTGCCTATGCACCCCAATGTTCATAGCAGCACAATTTACAATAGCCAAGTGCTGGAAGCAACCTAGGTGCCCATCAGTAAATGAATGGATCAAAAAACTATACTACATTTACACAATGGAATTCTATGCAGCAGAAAGAAAAATGGAGCTCCTCTACCCTTTGTGACAGCATGGATGGAAGTAGAAAGCATTACACTAAGTGAAATAAGCCAGGTGGTGAAAAACAAATACCATATGATCTCACCTTTAACAGGAATCTAATCAACAAGACAAACAAAGAAGCAAAATATAACCAAAGGCACTGAAATTGAGAACAGGCTGACAGTGACCAGAGGGAGAGGGGAGGGAATTTCAGAGGAAGAGGGGAAGGGTTTGAAGGAACTAGTATAAAGGACACATGGACAATAACAAGGGGGCAGGTGGAGACAGGAGGGAGGTGGGGAGTGCTGAGGGGTGGGCTGGGATGGGGGTAAAGGGCAGAAAACTGTACTTGAACAACAATTAAAATTTTTTTAAAAAGATTCTTTGTAAAGCCATTATCTAACAAGTCTTCAACCTCCTGTCAATGGCAACAGTTGATGTGCTCTGGACCTTAAGAGAAGGCAGATTTAGACTTTGAAAGGCAAAGGACAGTTCATCCAGGACTTAAATCTCTTTGGATCATGCAAATTTCAAGTTTTGGATCAAGGGTCACCTAGTTAAAACCTAGGCACTCTCAAATAACATTTACAAAATTATTCCCAGTATCACTATACTTCTGGTGTGACAGAAATGTTTTTGTCAGGTAGCATGTATTTATGTGGACTTCACAGATTCCCCAAACATCAGGGGCCACACGGATAGTGGCTGCTTTCACCCTTGAATCTTTACAGAAATTTGTACAGGTCAGTCAGCTGTGTTCAGCTTTTCATTCATTGCACTGTCTCATTATTGTCACTGAGTTAGCAGCATTGCATGCAATTTTGTCTTAAGTTGTTTCTAAATGTCTCTCAATAAACCTATTGTTCATATTTTAATAAAGATCCATGTTTAATAAATTTAGGAAATTCAAAACAAAAAATTAACTTTAACATTTTATAACAACTTCTAGGAATTTATAAAAATAATTCAAAATCAGCACTTTAAAATCTCAAATACTTTGACAGTCTACTTGGCAGAGAATTTTTTAATTAAAAATAAAATTAAACATAAAAATAAAAAAAGAAACTCATTGTATTTGAATAAGTAATAAATATGTTCTATGAATCCAATCTGGAGACAATTACAGAGGGAAGTTTAGAACAGAACCCTTACTTGATGTTATTATAGCAACACCTGGTGAAGTCACCATTTACAAGTAAGTTGCTTACATACAGCCAATGGTCAAATTTAGGTCAATTCATCTGCAGGGACAAATTCATCTGCAGGGACAAATATTGCACATGGCAATTGTGTAAGTTACTGTATTCTGTACTCAGATCTCTTTAGAGTTTTCCAAGTCTCACAACCTGGAGAAGAGTCAGGCTGTGCTATCAGCCAGAATAATAGTCCTTAAGATCCTAGATGACAAAAGCAAAGTCTATGCAGTCTCTTAGATACTGTACCCTACAAGTGCAATGAGGAATATGTTTAATCAAGTTTGTTTTGATTTTGTTTTTACTTTTGTGTTGCTTTTTATTTTTTTCTTGAATAGACAACTGCACATACCCCTCAGAGTCCATTTTACTAAAATAATCTGAGTAAGACTATATTATATCCTCCACCCTGCAAGTTCCATTGTAAGACAAGCTCCAAATCTCTGGTCCATTCCAGAGTCCCCAAAACTCCAAGAAATTTGGACCTGTGCTCAAATTTGGATCAGCTGTTTCAGGGATTACTGAGGTTGGTGGGTGAATCCTATTCAGGCCTCTGCAGGTTCCAGTCCCTCCTGGGAAATTAGTAGAGTCTAAATTTATTCAAATTCCCACTAGAATGAACACTTTAGGAGGGCAAGGAGTTGTATGCTTTGTTCAGTATACTGCATGACCAATGTCTCATACTCAATAAATATTTATTAAATAAATAAATCCCATGAACTTTCTTGGAGTTTAAAAGAAGATGTAATTGCATCTCAGGTGTCCTGGGAATCATGAAAAGGCCTGGGGACCATTGGGGGTGACTGGGCTGGGAAGGGAGTCTTGGCAGGTATAACACTATTTAATGAGTCAGCTGCAAGCATTATTAAGAATATTCAAACAATAGTACTGGTCCTTGGAAGTAATAAATTGTACACACATTACATTATTAAATTTGGTCCATATTGTATCTTTGTTCTTTTTTTTCTCTTATCACTAGGCCAGAGAACAAAGAGTATAAAATTTAGCAGGTAAGAGAGCAGGATATGAAAATCAGTTTCCCATTCTTTAAAATTCAGCACATATTAGAAGATCTGAACAGTAAAGATGTTTCAAGGAAGCATCTCTTCGAGAGCTTGACCAAGTTTCCCCTATAAAGAATTTTGTAGCCATTGTTAGAGATCACTTTTATGCCATAAAATTACGAAGGCTGGGTCAAATATCAACAAAATTAATGCAGCCAATTAACAGACCATACAGATGCATAACTAAACAGAGAAAATGTCCTGTTATTTGAGACTGATTTTTTTTAATGTAATCATTATCATAAAGCCCTTAGCCATTTCGTCTATGTGATGGGCTGCTTCTGCTGAAATGACAGCTATTAGCTGAATTCTTCTCAATGTCACCTGGTGGCTGCTCTCACCTGAGAGGTTGTCATGTTTTTCTTTTCACTTAGAACAGTTGTGGTATTCCAATGAGAATCTTTGATCATCCATATACCATTATGTGGAGAACATTAAAGCAATCCCAGAACATTCTCTGTGACCTGAAATATACTAGTCCATAGTAATCTAGTCGAATAACACAAAAACACTACATTAGAGCAACATAATCCCAAGCTTGGAGCACACCTCACTTTAAGCAGAACTCCTCTTCCAGACTGTTGCCCTTTCTAGCATCCTTGTGACTGATGAGGGCTCCATGCCACTGGTGCCATCATGGTGGAAATGAACTGTCAGGAATATGTAGTACACAAGGTGCTCTACTGCATCAGTTTCAAATTATATGCAACAAACTTGGAATGCTTGACAGTCTAAATGCCTTCTTACATTTCTATATGCTCAAAGATCTGTGCCATTATCACTGAAAGTCTGCATGTATAAATTTATTTATATACATTATATAAATTAGCAGTATGTAAATAGGGTTATGGCTTTATAACCTTCATAATCAGCATTGTATTAGCTTAAACTTGAATGTTAATTGATGATTTAATTTCGAAAACATTAGATTATTTTTAAAATGTATTATCCATTTATTTTTTCCATCTATCTGGTCAAACCAAGAGATCTAATGTATGGATACAAGCCTGTTTAAGTCTACAGAGTTTAGATGATGATATAGTCAAATATCCAGCAATAGAAAAAAAAAAGATAAAGGATGAGTTCCAATAAGAATATCACTTAATTGAAATGAAGTTCGCTAACTGAATGAAACTGATAAATTTAGTGAGAACATTAAGTATTTGGTTATTTGATGACAAACAGCAATTTAGAACTAACTAGGTATTTGTCTAAATTTTTCCTAATAACTTAAAATTTTTATCTCTTAATCCAAACATTTGCTTCCTAACTACATATTAGCATTTTAATAGTCATGGCTATTACATAAATACATACATGGAAGTAGTCTAAGCAAGAATGAAGACCTCAAGTCAGTTATAACTTTGAGGCCAACATGAAGTCAGAGGAAATTGATTAGCAAGGTAGGCAAGCATGTACTTTGGCTTGTCCTGCTTACATTATGAGACTTTGGTGCTGTTTCCTAATCAGAGCTTCTAAGCCACATATGACTCTATGCCATTCAACCTGTACTGTTTTTTAGCATTCTCATTTCAACATCAGGAAACTACATGAAATGAGATCCTATGAAGGACTTGAGGGTCTGAGGCCATTTTGACTAAGAGAAATTGCAAATGTAGCTCCCAAGTCACATTCTGAAAAGGACATGTCCCAGAGCCAACTATGTATGACTCAATCCATTTTATTAAACAAAATTTCCCTTTCATCTACAATTGATTAAATAAAAAACCAAACAGCTGTACCCTTCCTTGGCTAACATAAGGTGCCATATTTCTTTATACTCAATCTCTGCAGTTCCAGGAAATCATTTCACCTAATCATTGATTCCATCTACTTTCATTCAGCTTTTTAAAAAATGTTGGTTAGAAGAGCCAAACCAACTTTTTCAATTACTCTAAGAAGCACTTTCCATAGCAAAAGAAATAAAATATGTGTTTTATCACCATTTTTATTTATTATTTGTGAAATAGCAGCTACTTAATGCAGGAATATACTTAGAAAAAGGCATAGGTCTTAGTCAAAAAGCTAATGACCTATGTCAGACAGACAGAGCAATTTAGTCATAAAGTACATCTGCAAAAAGGTGGATCTTAAACTCAGTTTGCAGTGGTGACTTGGATTCTTTTCAATTTGAAAGAGGTAGTGGAGGAAAAACTTTAATGATGGCAAATCAATGAAGCTATTCACCAAGGTAATGAGAAATTTGGTTGTCCAGAAGGATCAGAAACTCTTTTATGATTTTATGCATTTATTTGATTCAGAGAATTTATTATATCTTGCTCGATGATATGTTGATTATACAATATCTCCCTATCTTGCTTCAGAATATATACTTTTTTAAAAGAATTTTTAAAAGATTTTATTTATTTATTTGTAGAGAGGGAAGGGAGGAAGAAAGAGAGAGAGAGAGAAAAACATCAATGTGTGGTTGCTGGGGGCCATGGCCTGCAACCCAGGCATGTGCCCTGACTGGGAATCGAACCTGCAATGCTTTGGTTCGCAGCCTGCGCTCAATCCACTGAGCTATGTCAGCCAGGGCCAGAATATATACTTTTATATTAATTCTTCAACTAGGAGGCCAGTTCTCATGCCTATTAGGGTACATAGTACCCTATGCTCAATAAATGCTTGTTGAATAAATAAATGAATGAAACATTAGTTCTCTCAAGTATAATATGTACTCTGGGACACATGATAAGTACTGAGCAATTTTTTTTTTTAATGTGGTAAGGGGAAAGACTTGAGCAAGCAGAGTTTGAGGAACAGAGCACCAGCCAGGCACAGGTGAGGAGGATATGTTGCTCTATGCCTTAAAATGTAATTTCCCTGGCATATTTTGCAGAGTTTTCAATCAAATTAGAAACTGCTTTTCAGTGATTAAATCGACAATGACTTTGATTTCCTTATAAAGCTCAGGTTGGACTTAAGACAGTCATTTTATTTGTGTCGTACATATGCAAATTAATTTGCATTTTGCAATGTTCATTCTTTTAAAGACTATATCAAGATATCTGGCCCTGGCTGGTGTGGCTCAGTGGACTGAGTACTGGCCTGCAAAATAAAGGGTCGCTGGTTTGATTCCCAGTCAGGGCACATGCCTGCATTGTGGGCCAGGTCCCTGGTAGGGGGCATGTGAGAGGCAGCCACACATTGATGTTTCCCTCTCTCTCTTTCTCTCTCCCTTCTTCTCTCTAAAATAAATAAATAAAGTATTTTTAAAATGATATCTATATACTTACAGAAATGTTTCTACATTTTCAAAATTTAATAAGAACAGGACTGGGAAGATTATGGCCAATCAGAACCAGGTTGGAGATCAGTGGGAAGATGAACAGCCAGGACAGTAGAGGGGGTACCAAAAAGAAATATGAGACAAAGTTGAAAACAGTATTTGCTATCCTAGTAGTTCTCTATGCTTGCTGGGCATGTAGAAATTGAGCTTAAGGAGCTAAGGCATATATCTAAATTGTAATATTAGCTCCTCTGTGATGTTCTAACACAGCCAGATCCCCATGTATTCATTGGATATCAACATTAGCCATACTTTGTTTGTTTTGTGGGGTAAACTCACAAATTAGGCTCTAGAGGTAGAGTCATCTGTACTTTTATTCCTATCCTCAGAACAGAACACAAAGAATAAGCAGACTAAAGAATCCACAGCTTGATTGGGTATAAAGACGAGAGCATAATGACAACTAGTACACCAAGGCCCTAGTAGTAGAAAGCAAGGTGAAATTGAATTGATTTCTCTGGGACACTCACTGATGAACAAATATATTGGTAACGCATTTTGTCTATTTCCTACAATGTCATCTTTCATAACTCTGGAGTTGAACCCTAAATATATCTTGTACTCCATCTCTCCAACTATTTTGGTGAATGACGCAGGAAGCTGATTTGTGAAAATCCATCTGTATCTTAATAGTATGTCAATGGAATCTTGACTTTTTGAGATACCAAAATCAGGTTTCTCCACACGGCAGGATTCTGACTAGAAATAACATTGTAACCATAGAAACACCTATTCAATGAATGGTCATGGGAGAGACAACATCACAATACTATTCAAAAAAGAAAAAAAAAACAGGAAGAATTTCCTGTTTTGAAATAGAGAAGGATTTTTCTCAATATAAAAGCACTGTATGTAATGTTCTCGGATAGGAGGATTCAGATTTTTTGGCAACTCTTACAGTAAAGAGATATCTTTTTATGTTTCCTTCAGTCAACAAATTTTTTTGAATGCTAACTATCTCCCAAGTGCTGCTTCTAGGCACTGCAGTAAATGAAGCAGACCAAGTGGTAGATGTAAAGAAGGATAACACAAGGAAAGGAGATAGAATATTATGAGATTGCAAGAGACTGCTCCTTTTAAGAGATGACTGACAAAGACCACTGTAAAAAGGTCACAATTAAGCTGATGCCTGAGGAAGTGAGAAAACAAAATAGATTCCTCATTCTGGCTGGAGACAAGAGTATGTATAAGAGCCCTGCAGTGAGAATGTTTTTGGGTGTTAGAGCAAAGATGAGGAGGCCTGTGGTGCTGGAACGGAGTGAAGAAGGTGGAAGAGTTAGGCAATGAAAGCAGCAGCATCAGATCATGTAAAAATACACAGGCCACTGAAGGGACTTGGACTTTGAGTGACAAAGGAATGGTTTGGAGGACTCAGCTAGGATAGTAATGTGCCTTGATTTTTGAAGAATTACACTAGCTGTTATAAGGAAATTATTTTTTTTATTTTTTATTGATGTTCAAATGCAGTTGTCTCCATTTTGCACCACCACTTCCCCTGCCCCACCCACCCCCACCTCCCACCCTCAGTTCTATCCCCCTTTGGCTTTGTCCATGTGCTCTTTATACATGTTCATTTATGACCCTTCCCTTCTTTCCCACGTAATTTCCCTCTCCCCTCCCCTCTGGTTACTGTCAGTTTGCTCTTAATTTCAATGTCTCTGGTTACATTTTGCTTGCTTGTTTGTTTTGCTGATTAGATTCCACTTATAGGTGAGATCATATTGTATTTGTCTTTCAGCACCTGGCTTACTTCACATAGCATAGCACTCTCCAGTTCCAGAGATTAAATCGTAGTGGGGACTAGGTGAAAAGCAGAGAGACTAGCTAAGGATGCTGTGACAATAATCTAGAAAAGAGAAGATGGTGACTTGGGCAGGATGGTGATAGTGAACAAGGCAGTAGTCGGATTCTTAACTTACTTTGAAGGCAGAACTGAAATGATTTGCTGATGAAATAAATGAGAGTGGCTAGCACAGTGCATTATTGGAATTTGAGTGAATAAATACATATTGATCAAGTTTAAAAATCAGTCAAATCCAATTTCTAGAGCAAAATAAAGCTTAGAGAAGTAAACTTACTACTTTTTTCATAACAATGATAACATTTTGCATTTACACATTAGACCTCTTTGATGGTACCTATGATGATAATATTTTGATGATCTTTTGATGTGTGAACTTGTAGACTATAGTCACCAATTATTCAATTAATTAGGAAGGTACCTTGTAGATGTTATTAAAGCCTGTAAGAAATGGACTTTAAATAAGACAGATTATTCTAGATAATCTGGGTAAGTCTGACCCCGTCCATTGAAAGGCCTTGAGAGCAAAGCTGAGACTTCCCTGATGAAGAAATTCTTCCTGTGAGCAATCAGCTTCAGCCATGCCTGAGAAGTCTCCCCCTGCCCTTCCTCGTGGCCTGCAATGATCTCTTAATGTAATCTCCTACTGGTTCTGCTTCTCTGGTTGGACCCTAACTAATAGTGCTCAGTTAAATTCTTCTAGTGTAAACTACAAAAGAGAAATAAGTTATTAGTTAACTGTTTAAGCTAACCCAAACTTTTGTTGTCCACTTTACTAGTTTAGACAAGTATAAAACATATAGTTGGGAAGAAAATTTAGCCAGCCTTCTACAAACAAGATGATTGATAGCATGTTTATGCAGAGTCATCATGGGATAAGAGTGAATTTTTTAAGACTAATAGCAAATCAGGAATGTCTAGTTGTGTCTGAGGGAGTCATTTTAGTAACAGAATGCATAATTAGTAGTATAGATTGTCGGAATTATATCTTGGGGACTACGTGGCTCCACCTACCCCCAGTGTAGGTTGTATAGGGTAAATTGGTCAGGAGGTAAAGAAGGAAGGGCCAGGCAGGTGCAAAGCCAATGGATACAATGGAGAGAGCTCTGAATTTGGAACCACAAAACATGGGTTCTTACTCTGGTCACTATTTTAGTTATGTTATTTTGATCATCAGGAAAAGGGTCTCATTCAGATTATCTGGAGAACAGTGGAATGTGCTGTAACATTCAGGATTGACCAGAACTGGGATCAGGATCGAGGCTCAGTGTCGGGAAACCCCTTTGTACCAGCTGCCTCAGTCATCATGGACTGTATGCATCACTCTCTTATTGGGCCTCTGCTTCTTTGCCCAGCCACTGCTTATTTATTAACTTCTTCTGAGGATCTAGGTTTGCATTACTCATACCTTCTACTTTAATTGCCCCCAAAGTGGAGAAATAGCTGTGACCATCTGGAGCTTATTCACTGGGAGGATTTCCCCACATTGCTGACTCTCAGGGAACCCCTAATTGGGGCTGTAATGTAGTAGCAGTACATTTTCAGTTTGCACATACACACAGAGCCAACTCATCAATGAACCAGGCTTAACCTTTTACTCCTGTGTCAGTGTGGCTGTAGGTGTTAACAGTGAGGGAGAGGCCTCACTGACACTGATAGATGACATTGAGGTTTGCATTACCTGCAATTTACTTGTATCTTCTGGTTGTGCTCATTCATAATCTGATATACCACTTCCTTCTCACAATGAGTTGGTATTGTTCACCTTGACTTCATGACTTGATGGGTCTGAAAGACCCCAGCTCACGATGGAAAGTCCTGACTGCATGGTCAGTTCATGTGCTACGATTTTGATCTACCAGGTCCCAAGAGCACAGCAAGGGTTATTTTTCAAATGATATTTTGGTCTCCAACAGCTTAGAGCAGATGGCATGACCTTGTTCTTGAATCTCAGGAGTCTACTTTGTAATTTGTCTGTTAGGGTTGACCACAAACTTCAAACAACATCTTTTCCCATCAGACACCTATCATTAGTTCTGCAGGATGATGTGTGACAGACATGCAGAACCCATTCCTGCTCTGGGTCTTAACAAAGCTGGTAGTCTTTTCATGTACTTGGGGAGTGGGTTGAGGCAATAGTTCTAATTATGAAATAGCCATTCCCAGAGTCCCAAGAGGCCTTAAAAGTGCTGTGCTCCTTTCTTAGGAATGGAGGATACAAGATGCATTAATCCCTCCTAGGATAGACTAGCATGTCCCAGACGAATATACAGCCATACCTCAAAGATATTGTAGGGTTGGTTCCAGAGCACCGCAATAAAGTGAACTGTAATCTTTTCACTGGTGGAGGACCTTGCCTTCAATTTCTAAAAATACAACATCTGTAAAGTGCAATGAAGCAAAATGCTATAAAGTGAGATATTCCTGTACTCCTAAAAACGCATATGTCAGAGCCCTGAATTTTCATTAGATTTACCTCCCACCCTATGGAGTGCACGTGTCTTACCAAGGCCTCCAGTGTATTGGAGGAAATGGCCTCCTTGCCATTTCTTCCTCATTCACTCCAATTAACATGATGTCATTGATACAGTGGACCAATAACGTTCTGAAGAATAGAGTCGGGATCCCTTTGGCCTATATTATAAAAAGGGAGGCTTAACATAGCCTTGGACAAGACTGTAATATACTGGTTTTGAACACAAAACTACTTCTGATATTTCTTCCTAAAAGGAATGGAAAAGATACTAGTTACCAGTTTAACAGCTACATTTTATGGATCTGAGACTGTGTTAATCTGTTCTAGCAAAGATACCATAATCAGCATAAAAGTTGCAACTGGGGTTATTACATGAATTTGCAGAAGTCCACTATAAATCTCCAGAGATCCACCTGTTTGTTTGTTTGTTTGTTTTTGGTAGAAGCTAGACTTGTAATTTGAATAGAAGATATGAAAGTACCCATGAATATATTAGGTGCACACAAGTGTAATAGCAATCTTGGCACTCTGGGAGAGGGATGTGCCAGTCCGAATTCTGAGGAACCAATATAACAATTCTGTCAACTACCAAATATGCCTATTTCAATTTCATATTTGGGTATCACATAAATCATTATGTAGTAAGCCCACTGGCATAGTGAACTCACTGTGAAATGGAACTAGACCAGACTTCCATTTATTAATTGGCTTCTATATGCTCCTATACTGATACCACAGGATGCTTCAGGTCCCTGAATATATTATTTACTCATCCCCTGTGCATAACAGTATGATGGGATAGACCCATTTTTCCCAGAGAAGGATTATTCAAATAGACACAGATACTGTGAAGAAGTACTGAGGGAATCATTATCACATCTGCTAAACATGGGGTTGCAGGTCTCTTCCTCCTTGAGGCCTGACTTTTCCTTCAAGCACTGGGGAATAACTAAACAAGGGGTTTTAATTTTTATTGGGATAATTTCCCGTAACCTTCTGATTATCTGTCTTTGACTTCTTTGACTGCATACATAGAGCACTATCATCTCCTTGGCTCTGTGTGGGTCAGGCCTCTCTGGCTATTACTCAGACTGGCTATTTATTATGATTTATTATGATTATTGTGACCACTTTGTTTTTTTTTTTTTTTAAAGATTTTATTTATTTATTTTTAGAGAGGGAAGGGAGGGAGAAAGAGAGAGAGAGAGAAACATCAACGTGTGGTTGCTGGGGGACATGGCCTGCAACCTAGGCATGTGCCCTGACTGGGAATCGAACCTGTGATGCCTGGTTCACAGCCCGTGCTCAATCCACTGAGCTACACCAGCCAGGGCATGACCACTTTGTTTTTGACAGATATGTGCCTTCACTTTGCCTTGATTATTTTGGCATTTTCTTCATTTCTATCTTTCATTTACAATTTTATAAGGGCATCTTCCACCATCAGCCCTAGCCTGAAGAGTACAGCCACCACTGAGTGTCTCATTTATGCTGTGGCCCTCTAGTTGGGGCATTCTTTATTGTTCTGGTGAATGGAGTGTTCTGTGGAGTCTTCAGTGGAACATGGTTAGCAGATGGATTTCCTACTTCACATAGTACATCCACTCCAGCATGTCCACTTCTCTGAACTTTTCAATCTCTTCTTTCACCGTATGTTATGGAAGTTCTGGTATTTTTAGTTAGTGTAGGCCATAACTTTTTCCAAGCTTCTAAGAGCCATTCTAGCAGCATGTTAACACTATCTCCTGAATCCTTAATGGGTATTAAGTCCTATATCGATGGACAATATTTCCAGATAAATAAATTCCTCTTATCCAAATTTATGTTTTGCATTCATTCCCCCAACCCCACCTATCCCACCTTGATCTAGGATGTCAGGATTCAGTTCCATACACTTTCTCCTGGTCCTACTGATGCATGTTTAGCCAGGTTCTGCAGATCTTTGGGTGTATAATTCTTTTTTTCCACTAATAAACAGACCAAACATTTCCCCAGCCAGTTTTGTTGTGACTTGGCCCTGGTTTTTAGTCTGGTGACCAAGATGATAAGATGGAGATGGGTGAGAAGAAAGGGGAAATGGAAATGGGAGTATATATTATCTTGCAATCTTGTAAGCAAAAGAAAGTGATTACTTCTAGCAGGAAGAAACAGGACACTTCTGCGGGTTCAGAGCAAACAGAGGATTCAAGATTTTCAAGGATATTAACCCAGTTAACCCCATCACAAGCCTCAAAGTCTCACTCCTTTTCAATTAAGGCCTTGACCTTGGTGAAGCAAATTTGCCAGGTTGACAAATCAATCTTTCTGGAACTCTAATAGACTTAAATCACATTCTGGGTTTGATCCTCAGTCTTCATCCCCTCAAGGCCCCTGGCTTTCTCACTTTGCTCTAAATTTGAGATTAATCACTCTCAGCCTTTCATTGCCTTTCTCTAATGCCTTGATAGCCCCCAGCCAAAGCCATTTAATTTCATCGTCTTCACAATTACTACTTTCCCAGAATCTCTTCATAGCCTGAGATAGTGCACCTGGCAGTACAATATCTTTCAGATTCCATCTGAATTTACCACTGATGAAAGATATAACTTTGGCATTGCTACAACATTCCAGGAGTTATCAAAATTCCACCTACCACTAACAAGGTCCTCCATGTCAGCCCAACAAAGGGTAATGTAGCTCCAATATCCCATTTTAAAACTGTTAGGACAACTCGTACCAACTGCTTTAGGTCTTGCTTCCCAGGAAACAGACTGTGGAACAGAGATTGAATGCAGATTTATGAAGAAGGCTCTTGGGAAGAAAACCACTTGCAAAAGAGTAAGGGGAGCAGAATTGGGCAGAAGGAGAAGTTGAAGAGCATTACAGTTCCAACAGAGGATTCAGCCAATTCAATGCGGGGAGTTCTGAGTTGGAATGGCCTTCAAAGTTGACCCATTTTGAGGACTGGGCTTTATACCCCTGCATGGATCAACCAGGGGATGCTGTCTGCTTCTAAAGTGAGGTGTACCTTTGTGCATGGCACCTCCTTTTGGTGGAAGTCAATTCCTTCAGAAAGTCTCAGTTATAAAGTAGGCAATGGCCTACTGGAAGTTATGGAAATGTACACCTTGATCCCAAAGGAAGGATGCATGTAGTGTACCACAGGATATATCACAGCATATGTTTTTGCTGAACTGCAAGTAGTTCAGTAGAGTGCAAGTGTAGAGTATGAGAAGGAGAGGGCTATATGATGAGGCCAGGTGGTAAGCAGTTAACAGATAAGGAAGTCCTTCTCTTGCAATGACAACCTCCAAAGAGTAGCAATGACTAGTAGCTACTTAGACATAAAATCTGTAGTTTAAAAGAAAGATCTTGATATAGAATTATGTCTGAGATGTAGAGTTGAGAGTCACTAGGGACAGCCAGTTCACCTGAGTCTGAATTCCAGCTCTTTCCAAAATACCTAGCATCCTCTGAACCTTAGTTTTCTCATCTGTAAAACCCTCATAGGATTGTTAGGAAGAATGAGTGGGTTGTTCATCAAAGCACTTAAATAGAGCTCTCCTAAAACAGTAAATTTTTACAAGGCATACTAAATCATTCTTACGTTTGTTCTCAGATCAATGAAAAGATTAATCCTGAACTGACAAAACTTTTATACCTATTTATCCTTTAAAAATGCCTATGAAATAAGTGTGTGTGTGTGTGTGTGTGTGTGTGTGTGTGTCTGTGTAGTGAGCGTTCATTATGTTATTATTTATCTTTCATAACTGGAAAAATTGAAGGCCAAAATGTTAAGCCCTTTAGTAGTTAAAATCCCACTGCAGGATGAGTCAGGATAAACAATCCAGGTCTTAAACTCCTGCTGCCACTGGGCTCTCTAACCACCAAACCCATACCTACTGGGAAAAGAGAAGGACACTCATGTATAATATTAATCCTATAACAGATGAAAGAAGCTTCAGGGTCATGTTTCTGAGATCATTGCTCAGGGGTTAGGCCCCAGGTGTTGAAAAGAGCAGACATTATAAATTTTATTGAGAAGAATATGACAGGATTATATTATCAGATGACAGGGTGATGAGGTGGGTGATAGGACTTCACCTCAGCTCTGAGATCAACCTCAGGTTGAAGGAAGCAATATGTCTGACGTGGCGGTGGGGGGTGGAAGATACTTAGTGACTCCTTTCTGGAGTGAATAGATGAGAGCCCATGAGCTTCCAGTCAAAGATAGCAGCCTGTCTCTCTTGGGTCTGAGCGGTGCTTTAAGTTTCCTGTCTTTTTATAGCCCCTTTTTATATAAATGTCATTTCAAGAGGGGAAGGTGAAAGCAGCCTTGGAAATCCCAGCTTTGTTGATTATGTTCAAAACAAAACTACAAATATAACATAGATGGAAAGGAATAGGCATCCACCGAGAGCTGTGAGGTAAATGGATAGACACTCTGTAAAGAGATGGATGGCCCAGAGGAAGAAGGGGGTGGGGAGAAAGAGAGGGGTGACTGGCAGCAACGATTAAACAGAGAGATATATCTGTTTTCTGGGAAGAGGGGAGGCAAAGTGAAAGCAGAGCTTGCTAAATATAAACGTCAACTGCAAGCTTAAACTACAGAGTAGTGGAAATAGTCCTTGATAAAAAAAGAAAAAGAAAATTGTCACCAAAGTCCCCTTTATCGCCATCAGGCTTTTAAAATTATTGTTATTCTAATTTCTCTGTTTGGAGCGGAGAAGAATTGGTAAATAATATATATCAGGGCTTCTTCCTCCCTTCTCCTTCCTCACACAAAAGAACCAGAAGATAAACATTTAGGAGAATGTCACTGATAAGATCATCTGGAAGTTTTTTTTAAATATTCATATTTGTGGGCCCGTCTACAAAGATCTAATCCAATAAGTCTGGAGTGGCATCCAGGAGTATGTATTTTTAGTCAACTGCCTAGTGAATGGTCCAAGGATAATACTATTTTAAAAGCCCACTATTCTACACTGTCAGTGCCCATCTCAATCTGAACCCAACACTCAGGGATATATAGAATATATATACACCGTGTTTTTTGGACTATAAGATGCACCCCTCCCCCAATTTGGGAGGAATGATGGTTGTTAATGCTGCTGTTGAGTTCTATTTACATTTACATTGGTGAAATATTATGTTATTTATATTATTAAATATTTTACCACATTTTTTTGCTGCTAAATATTTTCCTATTTTTCTCCTCTAAAATCCAGGTGTGACTTATGGTCCAAAAAACATGGTGTGTGTGTGTGTATATATATGTTTATCTGGCCAATACAAATAAGAAACCAGGATAAAAACAGTACTATCAGTATAGATATTTCTCACTTTCTCTGAAGGGTTTCTTCCAACCTAGGAATCTATAGAGGATTGCTCTTTGCAGAATAAAGGCTAATTTGCCCCAAAGTTCATTCCCATTTCTATCCTAGAAAGCAGAGATTGCTGGTAATTTTTTACTTTTTTTTAATTGATGTTCCAATAGATTTGTCTTCATTCTCCCATAACCACTTTCCCCCACCCTACCCACACCCACCTCCCACCCTCAATCCCACCTCCCCCTTGGCTCCGTCAATGGGTCCCTCATTCATATTCATCTTTTAAGTAGAATATTTAATTTCTTTACCTCCAAAACATACTAAAACTTAATCTATACTCCATTCCTAGTAAAATACCAACTCCTAGCCCCACGTCATCTTTGCCCTTCTGTACTTCTCCACCTACATTCTCCCCAGGCAATCTCAAGCAGCACTATAGTAATTAAAATACCATCTATACCCCAACTAATCCAAAATTTACATTGCCATTTCTGACCCCTTCTCTGTATTACAACTTAATGTATTCAATTTCCTACTGAAACATATATCCAAATGAAACTCTTGATCCCCCCAAATATTGTCCATGTCTTCCCTCAGTACACTATCCCCACCCACAGTCACAGAAGCCTAAAACCTAACTGTTATCCTCAATCCTTCTCTGACTACAGTACCACACCCTAATTCAAGCTACCAGCACCTTTCAATACTGCTGCAGTGTCTCTTACCCAGTCACTTTGCTCATGTCCTTGCCTCCCTGCAATCCATTCTCTATAGAGCACCAGAGTAATTATTTTATAATCAGATAATGACCTCCTTTGCTTTGGCAATGGCTCCCAAGTTCCTCATCATAGTTTTCAAGGCCTTGTGTGATTTCATCCTTTCTATATCCCTCTCCTTCCCTTGTTTAAGTCACATTGATTTTTTGTTAATTTTCTTTAAAACTCCAAGCTCATTCCCACCTTAGGGTTTTTAATGTCTATTTCTTCTCTCTAGAACAATCTCCCCTATCTCTCCACATGATCAATTATTTCTCATCATTCAGTTCTTGGTTCAGTTGTCACTTCCTCCCAGAGGGCTTCGAGCTACCCTAGCTAAGGTGGACATCAAATATCCCAGATACGCTTTGTCGCACCACCTGTTTGTCTTTGTGTAGCATGTATCATGATCTGAAATCTTGTTCATTTGTTTATGACCCATCTACTCCTCACACACCCCAGATTGCCTTTCATGAAGGCAGTAACCAGGGTTTAGGTTAGTACCTGGCAGATAATAGGTATATACAAAACATTAAGTTATGAATTTTAGAATGAATATACAAATTGTATATTAGAGTCAAAGTCATAGAATGTTAGCAATGAATAAACTCTTTAGAATTTCTTTTGTTTTACTCGTAGCAGTGTGTCCTGTTTCATCCCTACCTAACACTCAGGGTGTATTCAAAGGACTATTCTAATTTGGGAGGTAGGAAGCTTCTACATATCTATTTTATTGATTTGGATTCTTACATTAATTTGGATTAAGATATCTGTTTCTTCAATCTTTACCCAAGAATATTAAAATTGAGTGTAGAAAGAGAGGAAGGGAGGAACAGAGAAAAGAAGAGAATCATTGGTGTGAGAGAGAAACATCAATCAGTTGCCTTTCACATTCACTCCAATTAGGCACTGAACCCACAACCCAGGCATGTGCCCTGACTGGGAATTGAACCTGCACCCTTTTGGTTTATGGAATGATGCTCCAAATGACTGAACCACACCAGCTAGGGCTGGATTAAGATGTCTTTAAGAAAAAAGTATGTGAACAAATCAAAGAATTCAAGAATAGCCCTGGAGTGGGGCTAGTAACGTAAAAAAGTAGACTTTGTTTCTCAGCCAAATCTGAAGCACCAGGGACCAAACCTATATGAGAGTTACCAGGAACAGTACCCGGCTGTGTTTGTTTGTTTGTTGGTTGGTTGGTTTTTAGAAAGTTGGAAAGCATAAAAACACAAGCAAAGTTGATTCAATGCCCAGACAGGAAAGTGAGACACTGTATTGGGAGAAAAGCATCCCATCATCTATGTATACCTATGGCTCCAGTACAGTTTGGAGAACAGGTAATGATGATTCCTGCAACAGCTCAAGGTTTTGCAGCTTTGGGAAACCTTGGAGACAGTTGTCTGGGCAGAGAGCCAGAGTTCTCACTTCTTGGCTCTGTTTTCCCTGCTCTTGTTTGAGGCCATCATTCTCACAGATGGCTCTGGCAGAACCAGATATACATCCTCTCTCATTCATGTCCAGTGGCAAGGCAGTGAAAGTTTAAGAATCCTAAAAAAATTCTTACTTTGTCTTATCAGCTTTGATTCTGTCATAAAACCGTCCTTGAATCAATCACCATGGGCAGAGGGGAGGTGCTCTGACAATGACCTGAAGCCTGGGTGTTCCACAACTGAGATCAGAGATGGGAACCCTCTAAACTAAGACTGGGAACAGTGAGATGACTGTGGCTCAGAAAATGGAAACGATTTCAACAATGCAATGTTCCTGGCATTCTTCTAGGTGAAGATACCACAATAAATAAAGCACACAAAATCCCTTTAATTGCAACAAATTCCCAAGGTTTCAAAGCCTCTTAATTACTTTATGACTCTATCTTGGCTAACCTAATCATTTTTTGGAAATGAGTGGTATGCTCAGTTTGACTCTACCACACCATGGTGGAGAGAAACCATTCATCAGGACAACAAGTTCTCCTTATTTGTAAGTCTTGCATAATGTGACTCCCCTGCTATAAAAAGCTACAATCACCCAGTGCAACCATATCCTTTCCCCTGAACTCAGAGCTTGTCAGCTGCTGAAACCATTTGTCTTCACCCAGTATTCAAGCCTGTGCATGGATGGACAGGAAACTGAGGGCAGAAGCATGGATGATAGAGTCATGGCTTCTTATAGACACCAAAGAAACTTTGCCTGTGCCCACTTGACAGAGGAGCATTCACTGCATTGTAATATAATGCTATTCTCTGCAGGTATTTCATTTTCAGGATAGCGGAAAGGGGAGGCATCAGAAGAAAAGATGTTGATGGGGGGATTTGGGTAAAGGAAAGAAAGCTAATAAACATTTCCCTTCCAAGGCAATATGAAAACACCCACATTAAGAATACGTAAGCATGCTTCAGGAAACTCAAGGTCTAAATGAAGGATAAATTATTGATTTTTAGTAAGTCAGGAACTAACATTCTACTCTTATCCCCACCCCCTGCTTTCTAATCTGGACAGTAATTCAACAGTCTCTTTCATGTCCTGGAGTCTGCCCTTCAAACACCACCTGACATCTTCGTTTCATCTTCCTTTTCATTCTCACCTTTCTCATTTTCTCTCCTTCTCTTTCATCCTCCCTCCCCCTCCCAATTCTCATTTCTCTTATTCTCTTGCCCCTCTCCTTTCCCTTCTTTTTGCTGTAGGGTGTATCTTAGCAACAGCTATTTTAATTAAAAAGGGATGGGAAGGGCCACCAGTGTTGCCAAGGTTACCAGTATTTCCTGCTCTCACTGGAGGAAGTACTTGTACACCTATCATAATGAATCAGTTGCTTTGACACATTCCTTGCTACTCTGCTTTTCTCCTGAACATCCAGAGATAATGAGAGAATCTTCCACATCAAAAAAGTTTTACCAAACTGTCTCAAAGTATCATGAATATCATTAAATAAGAAATTTTAACAGCTTTTTGAGGGCAGCAATTCGATTTATTTGATATACTGTCAGATTTCCATTAACAATAGAAACAGTATTGTTGGCCAACAAAGCTCATACTGTGGTAATGCCTTTTAAATATATAATAACCATAGTAACCTGTACCTATATACCATCATTTAGATGCTACATCCAATTTAAAAGATAAAAATCTTTTAAAAAACATTCAAATTATTCTTATCATCATAAAAAATTAAAAGTTCAGTCTGCAGGATCTCTTCTGTTCATTATAAAGTGATAGCCATTGGTGTCCACCCAGGGACTAATTCAAAGACAGCCAAATTTAGGCCTACAGCACAAAGATGAGGCCCAGAAAAACTAGGACCGGCCTCTATATGGGGCCCCAGTTTTGAACTCACATTCTTCAAAGTAGTCAGGCAAAAAATTTGAAAACATTTATTCACAAGATTTATACACCCCTATGTTCATTATAGCATTATTCACATTAGCCAAGAAATGGAAAAAAAACAAAGTATCCTTCCATAGATGACTGGATAAAGAAGATGTGGTACATACATGCAATGGAACACCACTCAGCCATAAAAAAAAGATGAAATAATGCCATTTGCAACAATGTGGATGGACCTTGAGAATATTGTGCTAAGTGAAATAAGTCAGAGAGAAAAAATTAAGAACCATGTGTGGGATATAAAACTGAAAACAACAAATGAATAAATAAGAAAGACAAAGAATAACTCAGACACAGGCAACAGTATGATAATTATAAGAGGGAAGGAGGGTGAAAGGTAGTAAAGGATGAAGGGGGTCAAATATATGGTGATGGAAGATGATTTGACTTTGGCTGGTAGGCACACAATGCAACATACAGATCATGTATCAAAGAATTTTACACTTGAAACCTATATAATCTTATTAACCATGGCCACCACAATTAATGTATTTTTTTAGGTGCTTAACAGACAGTTCTCCTATACCATAGCACCTTACACTGGCTCTAGAAGAATACACTTTTCCTATTTTATAGTCAATAAAACTAAAAAGCAGGAGTCTGAGTGACTTAAGTGGCAGAGGACCTAGCACCAGGCCTTTGGACTTGTATTCATTCCTAACTCACTGCATAGTGCCTTCCTTTCACAAGATGCTGATGACATAGTACCTACACATGGATTCTTCCCCTACTTCCTTCCAGCTCCTCCTGGATGCATCTCCTGACTGAATCATTTGCACATGAATCCTCCTCTAGGGTCAATTTCTGGAGAACCTGACCTAAGAAAGGCTACAACTCCTATCAGCGTGTTCTTTCTCCATGGCTCCAGCTCTCACCAGTTCTTTCCCTTGTCCCTTCATGCCTGACAGTAACAATCCCCACTGTTTCTAGTGTTGAAGTGTTTTAACAGTCTTGGTGTTTCCCTTAACCCTGCTCCCATTCACTCTCTAGTTCTTTAATGATAGTATCATGAGATACTTCAGTTGGTTTCTATTTAATAAACATACCATAACTGATAGACCTTCCTACTGATATCCCTGATTTCTCCTTCACCCTTCCTTCTCTTCAATCCATTCTTCATAGAATAGCTGGAGTGATAATTTTAAAATATTAATTAGATCACATGATTCTCCCCTTAAAACCATCAGTGGATGCCCACCATGCGCAGGTAATATCCAAGTTCCCTGCCATCGTATAAGAGGTCTTTCATATTTCAGCTAGTATCATCGGCCTCAACTCTGCCTACTTTCTTCCTAATATACTTGTGTTGCACCAATACCATCTACATGTAATTTCCAACAAAGACCAGGCTGTGTATCTCACCTCTGTGCTTTCAGGGCTGTCCAAAGTTTTGGCATCTCTGGGCCACACTGGAAGAAGAAGAGTTGTCTTGGGCCACACATTAAATACATTGTGACATGTAATAAAAAAAAACCTTATAATGTTTTAAGTGATTTTGTGTTGGGCCACATTCCCAGCCATCCTGGGCTGCATGTGGCCTGCTGGCACAGGGTGGACAACCCTGGATGCTGGTCCCAAAGTGTGACACAGTCTATTCTCCAAATGACACTAAGTGATTCCTTCAGTTCAAGCAAGTGCCATCTCTCCAGGAAGGCTGTGAGTTCCTGGGACATAGTATTATTCATTTATTAATTTTTATATGCACAGTATAAGCCTGACACAGAACAGAAAGCATGTTGAATGAATGGCCTTTCAAGGACTGAAAATAGCTACTATGCTGAAGCACCTTAACAAACCCTCAATTATTATTAGTGTTATCTTTGAAAAGTGAACCAATAATATTAATAAAACCAGTTATTTGTGTCAATTCCATAACAGATACTTAATGTTTCATGAATGTTATTATTTAATCTTCACAAAAAAACTGAAGGTATTATTATCCTTTTTTAAAAATTGAGAAAAATAAAGCTCAGAAAGATAAGAAATGTCCCTCATGTCACGAAGTTAATAAAGATAGATTTGGAATTTTGAGTCCTTCCATATCTATCTTTATTTTGATGACTGTGCTCTATCTTTTGCAGAGAAGCATCTGTGCCAAAATTTAAAGAAGATTGGCACCTATGACTGCTTCTATTCCTGGCCTGGTCAACATGAAGAAGAGTGACATTCATTGGTTTCATATAGCTATGTTTATGTTAAAGTCACAAAACTTGAATGGCATCATCAATACTTTATATGTGAATCCATTCCCAGCTATTTTAGAAGGCATTTTGTCTGGGGGCATTTCATTTGAAGAGATGATAGAACTAGAGACAGTCAGATATTTATACAGGACAAGTAAATCCTTACTATATACTACAAACAATGAAGTACTCATGGGTCATTACTTCCCTGCAAGAGCTACTACCACAGCCTGCATTCCTCTAATGTGTTTCACCAGTTCTCCTTAGGACTCAGCAAGGCCCCGATCACATGCTGATCACATACACAGAGCCAGATTCAGACAATTAAAATTGTGATTTGTTTTTGCTACCCTCAAAAGTTGATAACTAAATGGTAGTAGTACCTAATGTAGCATTTTATAAGCAACAGTGAATTACCCATGGTTAGTGACTAATAATAAATTAGTATGGTTATATTCAACACACACACACACAAATGTCTACCAATGAGAGATCATGTCACAGGCATGAAAAAGAAAAAGTTTGAATCAGATTACACAAAATCACAGAATAGGCAACCCAGGAAAACAGATCTGCTTCCTTTTGACTTTTGCCTAGCTTCAGTACATCTGTCACCATTTTATGATGTGGCCACCACCACAGCAATATGGCTCTTCTCTGCACTCCTTCATCCCAATTAAGGAAACAACTTGTCCTGGTTCTGCCCAGGACTTTCCACATCCGACTCCCAGTTATGATAACTGGTGGGCAGGATAATGGTTCCCCAAAGATGTCTGCACACGAATCCCTGTAACCTGTGAATATGTTACCTTGCATGGCTAAAAGGACTTCGCAAATGTGAGTAAATTAAGAATCTTGTGATGGAGTGAATCTAATTATCCAGAAAGGCCCCATCTAATTTCATGGGTCCTTAAAATCAAAGCAGGATTTCTGGCTATGGTCAGAGGGAGATGTGACTGCCAAAGAATGGCTATGGAAACGCAACATTGCTGGCAACAAAGACAGAGGAAGAGGCCTCTAGAAACTGGAAAAAGCTATGAAACAGGTTCTCCCCACACTTCCAGAAAGAAGACCTGCTAACAATTGATTTTAGCCCAGTAACACCCACGTTGGAATTCTTATCCACAGCACTTTAAAGATAAATAAATGTCTTTTTCTTTTTTTATTGTTGTTCAAGTAAGTTGTCTCCCTTTTCCCCCCATGAATCCCCCCTCCCACCCTTGATCCTACCCCCCTTCGGCTTTTTCCCCACCTCCTACCCTTGATCCTATCCCCTTGGGTTTCATCCATGTGTCCTTGATACATGTTCTCGACAACCCTTCCTCCTTTTCCCTCCATGATCCCCTCTTACCTCCACTCTGGTTACTGTCAGTTTGTTCTTAATTTCAGTGTCTCTGGTTACAAACAAGCAAGCAGTGTCTCTGCTTGCTTGTTTGTTTTGTTGGTTAGATTCCACTTATAGGTGAGTTCATATGGTATAAATAAATGTTCAAAACTATGCATTTGTAGCAATTTGTTATGGAAGCAATAAAAAACTAATACAGTAAACAACTCATTCTGGTTTGCCAAGGACTGTCCAGGTTTTAACACTAAAATTCCCACATCCTGGGAGACCCTCTAGATCTGGACAAACCAGGACAATTCGTCACTCCACCCCTATTTCTCATCCCCTAGGGTTGGATTCTAGAATTCTCCATTAATACCTAGTATTAATGGTCAAAGATTTTAATTCCAGCTGATATTACCTTGTTTCCCAAAAGATGCCCTAGAGCAGAATCATCTGGAGGTCTTGTTAAAGCAGAATACTGAGCCTACCTTCAGAGTTTCTGATTCAGCAGGTCAGAATGGAGCCTGAGAATTTACATTTCTCACATGTCCTCAGGACATGCTGACTTGCTGCTGAGGATCAGACTTTTAAACCACTGTGCTAAGAGATAAAAACCTCTGGGACAGTTGCGAATAGAATTTCATCAGTTCACCCACATGCCAGGCATAGATAAAAATGAGATGGGTTATGGACAGGCACTGACAATTAGAACTCATTCAAACCCACAACTCTGAAATCTCCTCCTTGACCTGCTAGAGCACTTTTGAAAAGTTTCACTGTAATATAGTGGAAAGGGTTCTAGTCCCATTCATGTCTTTTATAAACCTTTGAACCCTGAGCAAGTTACCTACCATTTTGACTTCCAGAATTGGAGGTAATTCATGTAAAGTACCTTCAGTGGCATCTGGCACATGACATGTGCTCAACAAATGATACCGATCAAAGAAGCCAGGTCTTTTCTTTTCTTTTTTTTTTAAATTTAAATGAATGTTCAAGCACAGTTTTCTCCCCCTTACTCCCATTCAAGCCCTCCCACCCCCCTCCCTACCTCCCACCCAATCAAGCCCTCCCAACCCCCCTCCCTACCTCCCTCCCATTACCACCCTCCCCCTAGCTTTTATCCATGTGTTCTTTAACTTTGATCCTATAAACCCCTCCCCCTCTCCCCCGAAATCCCTCTTCTCTCTCCTCTGGTCACTCTCCACCTGTCCTCTAATGCAATGTCTTTGACTACACCCTGCTTCTTTCTTTGTTTTGTTGTTTAGGTTCCTGTTAAAGGTGAAATCATATGGTATTTATCTTTCACTGCCAAAGCCAGGTCTTTTCAAAATAGCACTCACACAGCTCATACACCCCAATGAAAAAAAGGAAGGGGAAAGTGGATGTTTGCCATTTGACCTTGGTATAAGGGTTTGAAGCCTTGTTATAGCTATACCATTCAAATTCAGCAATATTTCCAGCACATTCCAATAATATAGGTTTCTGGATTCTCCTATTTTTCATTCATTTGAAAACATGTCTGAAGCACCTCTTATGAAAAAAAAACCTTCAAGTTAAATTCTGTAGTTTCTTCTATGTCTAGGATTCATTAATTCAATTGTTTATTCAACAAATATGTATCAAGGACCTACAGAGTAATGCCAGACACTGTTGTGGGTACTGGCATTACAATGGACAAGAAGACAGAAAAGATCTCTACTGCCACAGAACTTATTTGGGGAAAGGGAAACAGAAAAATAAAAGAAAAAAACAGGAAATAAAAACAAAAGAAAAAAATAAAATATATAAATAAAAATAAATATAAAATATAAATATATAAAGTTAAAATATAAGAGAAGGGGAGAAGACAGGAGAGTAAGAATGTCAGTGGTGTCAAGTCCTTTGACAAAATAAAACTGGAAAGAGATTGTTTTCTAATAAGGGAGTCAGGGATGTCCTCTATGCAGAGATCTGAATAACTGGGAAAGAGTCACTGCAAACAGAGGAACAGAATAATCTAAGAAGGAATGCATTACACACAGGAAGGTCTGAAGGGAGAACAGTGTAGACGAATAACAGAGAGCAATGGGGAGAGCTATGGGATGGAAGGCTTCTGTGATTCCACGATGTTGTGGATCTTGGGTTGGCATGGATTAGCAGCAGGAAGCCTTATTAGGCAAAAGAAATACTCGATTTCAAGGTTTATTTTCCATACATGGCTAGATTCTTACGTCCGTTGTTCTGATGACTAATCTGGTTTCTGCTTGTAGTACACATTGTTGTTATTGTCAGTGTAACATCTCTTTTTCTGGAAGAGAAAAAAGTTCTACTCCCACCATCTGGCTGGTTGGGAGGAGATTTCAATCAAAGTGCTACCCAGCCACAGAGAATTAATATAGGCAAAACCAATCAGAAATTTTCCTGGGATTTTTTTAACTGAAATTTTTGGGGAACAGCTCTTTTTCCTCATAAGTCATGAAGCTTTAAAGATCAAAATCTGGGGCACCTTATAGACATGCCTTTAGCCCCATAGTGAAAGTTGGTGTCAAAGAGTGAAAAGAAAAGAGAGAAGCTGAGCTGAAATATAGGGAGACAGAGACAGAGAGCCGAGGCCTTCATTTCTTGGGTAAAGACCACTGGACCCACTCTTCTCCCACCATTGCCACAGTTTGTTTCCCTCAGACAAAAGCTCCTCTGTGGTTTAAGATGGCTTAAGTTGGACTTCTGTTATTGCAATTCAAGAATTCTTACTGATACACAATTCATAGCTACACCTTAAACCTGGATGTTCCCCAATCCCTGTCTTCCAGTTTCTTGCCTGCAGCCTCCCCAATCAGTCTCTATCTGCATGTAGCTTTCCTTGATTCTCCGTGTTTTGGGAAGTGATATGGCATAGTTCTGAGCACCTGAACTTTAAAGGAATACATTTGTAGCTGAACTCCAGTTTATTTTAGACTAGCCTAAGTTCCTTAACCAACCTGAGTTCCACTTCCTTCACCCATAAAGAAATGGAAATGTTAAGAATGTTTACTCAAAAGTAAGTACAACCTTCTTAAACTTAAGGTTAAATGAGATGATGGTTAAATAAGATGATGGAAGTAAGGCACTGAGCACCATGCATAGTACATAGTCAGTCTTCCATAAATGGTAACTAGCCCTCAGTATAACTCAGCATTCAGATGCTATCAGTGCTCCTTAACTTCCCTTTGGGGTTTGCCTTCTGCTGCTGGCCAAATGGAATAAAATGGCTTCATTATTTTTAGCCCCCTCCCCTATTGCACCATTGACTAACTCATCCATCCATTATGTATAGAAAATAGACTATGTCTATGCAGATCTAAATAAAACTGGGTTGTGTGACCTCCAGTGCTGGTGCTGTGTACTTGGGATCAGAAACGCTAGTTGCAAGATATTATGTCACTGATCTGACATGAGAAAGTGTGAGATTGGCCACACACAGTTTTACAAGCTGATAGGTTTTTGGAACTGAACTATGAAGCTATTCTTCTGTTAGGAGTGCTGACAAGATAATATATGTAAAGCATTTGGTTTCCTTGGAAGACAGGTATGAGCAAATACATAGTAGAATTAATTATTGATTATCTGTGGGAAGGAGAAATGAGAAGCAGAGACACATACTTCTTTTTGGCATATTTTACATTCTGCCTTGCATTGCAATTATTTCCCCTATTGGACTGTAACCTCCTCGAAATGAGGGCCTTTGCCATTTGAATGGCAGTAGCCCCTATAATTCCTGGAAAATAGGAAGTTTTCAACACATGTTCGTTAAATGAATGTCAAATTAATAATTGGATTTCATGGCTAATAACAAAAGAACATTTACTTACTGTGGAATAAAGAATAAGCAAGTTATAAGACAAGAACTGGCTCTGGGTTCAAATTTAAGCTCCTCCATTCATTGGCTGTTTAAACTTGGGTCAATACTTGAAATACACACACACACACACACACACACATGTGGAAAGAAAGAGAGATGGATTATATATACATATATACATATTTAATATAAATATTAGAAACCAGTGCCCACTTGGTACTGTTGTGGTGAGAATTAGTATAACAATGCTCAGAACTGCTCAATAAATGATACTATAATTATTAGTAGAATCTTAATGCTTCAAGTTATATTTTATGTAGTTCTGTTTGCTATTGTCTGGTGAACCAAGTAACCTCTCTGTACTGCCATGGTCAGATCCTTCTTTAAAATGGCTTGTTCTCCTCAATTATAAGTAGAGAACATTGCATTTAACACTATTTTTCTTTCTCTTATTTTAAATGTGATTAGATCAACATTCTAGGCCAAGTAAGAAAAAAGACTTCATACTTACTGTAATACAACTGGACATATATCCTGCTTTGTTCAGGAGTTCCAGCTACATGCCACATTCCCTTGGCTGTCCTTTTATCCGTGATGTTTTTCTAGGATTGAGTTTGTTCTTAAGAGATATAAAAGACCCTTGATGAATCATGGCAAGTGTTCTTTAAAATATTCTTTAAATTGATCACTCAGTTTAAAAATGCATAGGAAACAAATAAATCTGTTTGTGGATCCAACTCAAGAAGAAAGTAGGGTGATGGCACAGATAATTCACCCTTAATTGCTCAAATGGCCCAACAAACTCCCAGCCATCTAGGTATTTTTGCTTTGACTTAAGGAAGGGAGCAAAGTGTTGCTGCCTCTTTGCTTCATAAACCATCAAAACATCTAATTCTTTGTTCCAGGCCAGTTTCAGAGAATTTTTGATAGGTTCCTACTTGGAAAATTTAGGGTTTGGGCAAAGTGCATAAGTGAGGGATGGAGGGCTCCCAGCAGCCTGTGCTTAGGATGTAGCTCATAAAAAACAATTGCACATTAGTGGTAGGTCACCCCTTCCAGTGAAATGTTTTTGTACCTCATTATTATAAAAATAACTCATTTTCTTCAACATTGAAGTATCACACAAATAGCTCCCAAATACAATCTAGTGTCCCAGGGTACTAGAAACAGTATAGAAGGGAATCTATGGAAACCACTCTTGGATTTCTCCTTTGTTCTCAGACAATTATCACACAATATTTCTGATACCAGATGGGTAGATTTTTCACATGTCAAACAATTCTCTGACATCAGCTGGGTGTCCTACAACTCAGTTCAGTTCTGGCACTATCTACCTGGAGTTAGCATGGATCCCATAGGTTAGGCACTCAGGCTCACAAATCTGCCTCTCACTTCAGACACCAAACACAAGTCCCGGGAATACAGATTCCCATTTACCTCTTCCTAGGCTTTGATAATATTCTAGAGTGGCTCACAGAACTCAGGGAAACACTTATTTACATTTACTGGTTTATTATAAAAGGATATAATTAGGGATATAAATGAATCACCAGATGAAAAGATACATAGGGCAAGGTCTGGAAGGATCTTGCACACACAGGAGCTTCTGTCTCTGTGGAATTGATGTGTGCCACCCTTCTGACACGTAGAAGTGTTCACCAAGCCAGAAGCTCTCCAAACCTGGTACTTTTGGGATTTTTATGGAAGCTTCATCACGTAGGTATGATTGACCATTAACTCAACCTCCAGCCCCTCTCCCCTTCCCAGAGGATGTGGAGTAGAGCTAAAGTCTCAACTTTCTAATCATGACTTGGTCATTCTGGAGACCAGCCCCTATTCTAAAGCAATCCAGGAGCCCACCAAGAGTCAGCTCATTAGAGCAAAAGACACTGTTGTAACCCAGGAAATGTTAAGAGATTTAGGGGCTCTGTGCCAAGAACCAGAATTAAAGACCAGATATTAGAGCAAAAGATGCTAGTACTCTTGTCATTTAAGAAATTACAATGATTTTAGGAGCTTTATGCCAGTAACTGGAGATGAAACCAATATATTTTCTATTATTTCACAGAATCTAACTACCCTATAAATACAACACAAAAATCAGTGTTGATGTGGATGAAATGGGAAAGAGGCTTGTGGATTCTGCCTCTAGATAAATTCTCCAAAAGTTGATGTCCTGTGAGTAAACAATTGGCCAAATGACCAGCAAAAAGAATACACATTCTGCCTGGTTGTCATTTGGTCTTCATACAATGTTTTAAGAAATGTCCAATTTATTTCTGACTAGGCTCACCTCTGCTACAGCTGGTGATAGCAGAAAACAGTTATTTGGAAGCCTTCATGAGCTGCAGCAGTGACAAAGAACCTTTCCTGTAGCCAGAAGTACTGTGACCTGATCCACCACAGTGCCCAGCACAGGCATCATGGGTACAACTTAATGGTAGATGTCTGTTTCCAGTGTAGCGTGTGAGCTCCAACAACTTCCAGTTTGATCAACTTCCCTTTTCAGGCTCCTAGATCACTTTTGCTATCCCCTGGATACACAGGAATCTCAACCACAAGTGTCCATCTGTATTCTAGCCTCCTGGCATAACTGGCCATTTACCTAGGTCACTTCCTCTCCAACACCCCCTTTTTTCCCCATACCTTGGAATCTATCTGTTTTCCAAGGTGAAACCTAGTTAAACTGATAAGCTAAGTATATTACTCATCCCAGGAGGCACATTCATATGTTAGTGAATGGGTTAAGGAGGAGCAATTTATAAATATTGAACTAATAAATAGCTCCCATTTATTGTACAGCTAATACATATCAGGCACTGAGAATCACTTTGCATCTGTTATTTCTATTCTGTGCCACACTCACATAGGGAATATATTTGCCATTTTATAGAATGAGGAAACTGAAACCATTTGCCTGAGGTCATAGATCCAGTAATGGACAAATTTAGAAAATGATTCTGGGGCTATCTGATTTGATCTGATTCAGCATCTCTAATGCACCACTTTAGGTCCTAAAAAATAATATACAATAATCACAAAGCACTTTCAATGCCATAATACTCATGTGATTTAGGGGCAAATGGAGGACTCTTAGTAACCTTTATAGCATATCTTGTGGTGGCTTTCCTTCTCCACCTCAGCATATAGGCAGTCATACCCATCAAGGAGATCCTGATCTAAATACTTTACTGGTTATTAATCCCAAAGTAAACAGATCTAAAGAGGTCTCTTAACCTCAAATCCCTGGAGATCTTGAACATAAGACCTATATGCTTTCTCTAGTTTAGAAGTGGGGATCTCACAGGGCAGTTCATAAAAGACTGAGGAGTCAGTTGGAAGAAAGAATTCTACTGAAGCTGAGGATAAGCCTGTCAAGTTACAGGTGCAGCTCTCTGACATTGGTGATGACCAGGGAACCCAGAAAAGCACAGCTTGGTCTACGAAGAGAACTAGGATGAGACATCTAAGAAAGTGGATTTGGTAAATAATCAGAAAGAGAAAGGTGTGGGCCAAGAATATCAGGACAATGAATCCAGCAGCAATTGGTCTTCAAGTAATTCCCAAAGCTGAAAAACATTGGAAGTTCTATCTATTTAGGTAACTACTTTTCTGTTTTATTGTGAATAAAGATTCTTACATTCCTAGTATAGCAGAGTTTATTATACCCAAGACAACAATCATGAAAGTATTTCTGTTGACAATTGTACTCGGGAAAATGTACTGGAGTAAGAAGAGTATTGTTCTCTAAAGGCAAAGCTATAAAGAAGGTATCCAAAGGCATTCGACTGTGGTGGTCAGAGACACATCACCATATCTCCCTATGCACCATAACTTTGCACACACTCCCTCTCCCCATCTCACCTGGTCAGCTAAAATTTATTGAGCACTTTTTCCATGGGAGACCTTGTGTTTGGTAACCCTGACAAATACAGAGATACATGCAACACAGCCTTGGCTCTGTGGTATTTCCTAGACCCACAGAATCACAGAGCTGAAAGTAAAGGCCTTACAGTTGAATAGTATTTAAATCACTAAATTCTTGCAAGTCTTTCAGGGTCAGACCTTTTATCAAGGGTCCCATTGAAAAGTCTATGCACCTAAAAATAACATCATTAACATTCTGGGACCATGCACCTACTGACCACTTCATATGCATTTTTATTCTAACTCTCACAGTGAGCCTCTGAGAGAGATATTATTATTCCTGTTTTTTAGGTGAAAAAATTGAGACCTAGAAATGTTAATCATTGATAAGACTGAAATATGTCGGGAAGTCTGACTCCAAATCCGAAGCTAATACTGACTCTACTGACTCTCACTTGTTTTATACCAGAATGTGGTAAAACTTCGTGTCTGGGATCATCGTTGTAACCCTGGTGCAGAGTGGGTGCCCTGTGTTTCCCCTGAAATCACTGTGGTTAGAAGGATTAGCATAGCACCTTCCACATATATTCCACTAGGAGAAATTTTGATCCTTAAGAAATATAAATGTAATGAGATGATAACAACTAAAGACATAGCTCAGAATTACTAAGTGGGCAGGAGGCAGTCTACTTTCTGTGAACAGTAGTAAAGGGAATACCTAAGGCAGGAAGGACTGCCATATGGAGACGGCATGTAGCAGCTCATTTTTTGGAGAACTGACACAATGCAGCAGAAGACAGCAGAACACCTTTTAATGAGTCCTAAGTCTGCCACCTACTAAGAGTATGACCTCAGACAAGGTACAGCCTCTCAGAGTTCCAGTCCTCATCTATGAAGCGACTAGCAGACTGCCTACTGCAGGCCTGTTGTGGAACTCAGTAGCATAACATATGTAAATCAATTAGAAAACTGCAAGTATTCTCACAAAATAGGCTATTTTAAGTTATTTCCAGTCCATGGAGATTTCCTTCAAGTAAAATTATACAAGTATACCCTGTTATGTCTGTCTCCCTGCTTTTCACTGAGCCGTTTTCTCAGAAAGTTTTCAATGCTCGAGGAATTCTTTGTGATGAATCATTTAAACAAGTGGATAAAAAAGTTCCATGAAAAAGAGACCATGATGCCCAAACTGACAGCTAGTGTCATCTATGACAGAAGCTCACAGCAGCACCTTCTTCTCACCACGGGCCTCAGGAGTCATGAACTGGAGTGGGAGGTGGATCCTACTGTTTCCGCCAGGTTTTCATCTCTGCAGGTGGGCTCTCAGGGAAAGCAAACTCCTTCCCATTTGCCTGAGGGGGTGGGATGCCTAATTACCATGCTTCTGATTATACTCTGGAAGGCTGGCGCCAGGGCCTGAAAACGCACACACATATACACACTGCTGAGACTACAGACAAACAATGACTGTCAGCACCAACCCTGCCCCTCCCAACACTATCACCCTGAGACTAGGATAGAGACAGGCAGGAAGACAGTAGGTGACGGGCAGAGAAGTACTTGGACAGAATGAATACTGCATGGGGCTTTGACCAAGCCTGTTTTAGATATTCCATCCACATGTATATTCCTCCACCACTGCATTGACAGATTTTCCCTGGTGAGCAGGCTCCAGTTTTCATGTTTCTTTTAGAAAGCTTGCCTTGTAGGAAAAATCTTCCCTCCCCCCACCTCTCCTGATATTATTCCTGAGAACATTCCTGACTAAGACTATTTCCAGCTTCCATTCCCTGCCTCCTCCTTCCATTGCTTGGAGAAACTATACAATGAAATCTCAGAAAATATTTCATTTCCCTTAGGAAAAAGCCATTTGAATGTTTTAGCAAGAAAATCACTTCAAAAGTATTCACTACCATCCACCCCATCCACCAGCCTTAGAAGACACTGGGAAATGAAGCCATATTCTACAGAACAGACTCCATCAAGGAGTAAATCAACATCCCAGGGACTGCAGTGAGGGGTGCTCTGCTGAGTAAATACCAGGCCACATGCCAGTAAATGGAGCTGGTTTAACCAGGCTTTCCTCCTGTGCTTCCAGTCCCAAGGGCTCACATTACTCTGAGTGCCTGTTCACAGCCTCTTTCTCTCTGGTGTTTGCAGATTTCACCCATATGGTTTCCATTTCTCTTGCACAAAATAGATAATTTGACCTTGCTAAAAAGAAGAGGCTCTAATCCGGTGTTGTGGCACCTGCTACTAGTATCACATATGTATGTACAGCTTGAGTGGTCCGGACCACATACTACATTGCCAGTAGGGTGTCTTTTTCTCTTTCCTTCTCTGTTCTTTTCTGCCCTTCCTCCCTTCTGTGCCACCTTTCTTTCTTCTTTTTTTCTTAGAAAACATGGAAGTTAGGAAGGGGTGGAAGAAATGAGAATCTGTAATTATAATAATATTATGACAGTTTGTTTCAGATCATTGGTTCCAATTATCCTTTAAGGCAAGTACCACCCTTGAGCTCCCTTTGGGAAAGAGAGGGAACCTTTGGTCCAGAGGCATCAGCTTCACCTGAGCACTCGCTTACAATGAAGAATCTCAGGTCCAACTCCAGAACTACTGAACCAGAGTCTGCTTGTTAACAAGATCTTCAGATGGTTTAAATGCATGTTAATATTTGAAAAACACTGGTCCGTGGATGGCAACACATCTCGTTAGCCTGCCAAGACATTTCCTCTTCCCTATAAATCCACACTAAGTCTCAGAGAACAATCTCAGCTTCTGTGTATAAAATGACCAAGTTCAGTGGTTCCACTGATAGTATCTATACTGGAATATGCACAAGCTTAGTAAACTACATGCGGCTGAAATATAGAGAACTGAACAGGCTCCCCGACCCTGCAGTCAGTGCAGCCCCAAAGGTCAGCTTCAACTGAGAAAAGACTTCCAGGAAGGCAGACTGCTCCAAGTCTGGATCTTATCAGCTACTCAATAGCCTGTGAGCCCCTGCTGATGTCAGCATCATGGAAACAACCTTGGGCCAGAAATCAGCAGACTTAGATTCCATCTAGTTTCATCTTATTCTGGTTTAAGACAAGTTACTAGATTTATCATAAGGTTCTTCATCTCTACAGTGAGACTCTTTATACCAGTTTAGCTTGCCATATAAGTTAGTTACAAAGATCAAATAAGACACTTCAAAACACCGTGTAATTCACAGAGCAGTATTCAATTATTATTTAGCATTGTGAATAGTATAGACTCATAGAACAGAAGTAGCATCAGATTAAAAGGGATTTACTAGATCTGATATCCTTCCTTAAACAGGAATCTCTTACTAGTAAGAGAAATCACCTACTGATACTCTCCTTTCAGTCCTGTGACCTCTGAGAAGAAAAAAGAGTAATAAAAGAATGGATGGATGGGCAAATGAACAACTGCTGAACCTGGACACTGTGCACTTTCATTCCACAGGTGCTTACAAGAGTGTGAGAGCACACAAATATGTTGGGGTGTATGCAGTGATGTACCATCCACTTCACGAGGAATGAAGGACTTGTTCTTCCAGCTACTGAAAGTGCTGCCAACAGAAGACCTCAATTGTCAGCCCTCTTTAGGGATTACTTTAGTTAAAGAGTGTTGCATTTAATGCCTGCTCAACACAAGGGTGTCAAGGTCCAGCTCTCTTCTCCAACTCAGGATGGCTCTGAAGGGTCATCCCCTCTGTGCTTTCCATTGAGACTACATCAAAAATTTTCTTGTTTCTCTGTTCACTCTTGCTTCCTTCCCTTCCTTTCCATAGGAATCCATCCCAAGAGCACTTCCTAACAAACCATCTGCCTGATAATTTCCGTCTAAGAACCTGCTTCCCAAGAAACCCAACCTGTGACATATCTTTATACTAATTTCTGATGCTTTGAGCCTATCATGTCAACCACACCCATTACTGAATACTCCAGATCAGGGACTATTAGAGATTCAGGGAAACAAAAGCTGTCCTATCAAAGCTGAAAAGAAACTTGGGGATTATTTCATTCAACTACTTTATTAATAGAAAAGACTTTGAGCTCAAGTCTTTGAATTTCACCAAAGTCACCCTGCTAATTAATGGCAGAGCTGAAACCAAACCCCAGGTCTCCTGCCTTATGAGCCAGTATATGACAGTTTCCTAGGAAGAAAAAAGGCCTATGCCCACACCTAAGGAGGAATGTAGCACTCTCATGAACTTGCAAAGTCAAATAACAACAAAACATTCAATAACAAACTGCCCTGCCTTATTTTCTGACAGGTTTCCAAAAACAGCTATATCAACATTTTTAAATATTGCTGTTTTCATATTCTTCCTGATAAGTAACCAGATATATCAGTTTTGGGGGGCCAACCTTCATTTTTGATGATATATTTGGGTTGGAAGATTACCCAAGACAGATTCAACAGGCTTCTGGGATCCCATCAGACCTACTATAGTTAAATACAGTTTAAGGTGCCTCAAATCATTTCTGTGAATTATCCTCCTTATACTAGGCAAAATGATCATAAGATCATACGCTGGGTTAAGACAGGGCGGGCCTAGAGGATGAACAATGAGGACTCCAAAGTGGAGTTAAGAAAAGGGGAAGACACCTATAATTCTTCTAAGCTTGTAAATAGAGCAAGGGAACTTTGCTTTCTACAGCAGATGTGACCATATATAATACACTGAATGGTCTTGATTTTGTACTGATCACACTGGATTGTGATTACCCTTTATGGCTCTATCTTCCCCATTAAAATATGTGTTCTTTGCAGGCAAGCACCTGAGTGCCTGAATATGATTAGCACTAAATAAAATGTTTGCTAAATGCATGAGTAGTTAAATGAATGATTAATTTTGTGTTCTCCTCATTCTTTCCTCAAGATAACTGCCCAAAATAGCATGATAAGGCCTGAGAATCTTAAGGGAGTCTGGAACAGAGAGGGGCATTAAGAATGATCTTGAGTAATCTCTATATGTTTTACCCTTTAGGAAAAGAAGCCAGAGGGCTAAAAGGTTGATGACTTTATATTATGAAAAGAATCAGGTTTTGTTTGGACTAAATGCATAAAATGAGTGAACAGGACCTAAAGTTTTATTAGTCCATACTTTTCAGAAAATATTCCTTCTGATCTGAGACTCATGATAAAACTAGAGAAACTGGACCCAAAGTTACCTTTATAGACCCCACTCTACAGATTCAGGGTCTTCGGCCATTGATCCTTCTGCTTATTTGAAATGGGAGGGAATACAGTGGGGCTGCCTACATCAAGTCTTATTAAGCAGGGAGCTAATCTGATCAAGCTTTGGCTTAAGGGAGGTTGATATATTTCCTCAGGGTTTTACTATCTGAAAAGAAGGGGAATCGGCAATGTAAGTATTTTCACTGAGGCATGCCTAGATTTGCAATTCAATTCACTAAAGGCAAAATGGGATGGGCTACTGAACTGAGGCTGAAGACCAGGGGGTCACTGGGTTCCTTAGCAGCAGTGACTGTTCAGAGCAGTAGGGGGTCATGGATCTGGGGCAGGATAAAAAGCATCCAATGTATTTTCTATCACTCTGAAGAAAAGACGTGCCTCCTGGGAAACTGCATCACCAATTTGATTAGCAGGAGCTGGCATATTCCTATGCTTTGTGATTTTCTCAAACACCTCCCTCTTCTATTATTGTTTCTGCTGTCAATTATCAAAAAGTCTATCAAATCCAAGCCAGGTGGAACTGAATAATCATAGAAATATTATAAATCTGTTATTATTTTTGTTTTCACAATGTTATCAGGTTCTAGAAATGTCCTTTGCATAAAAATATTTTTATTGTTTGCATTAATACCACATCTCTAAAGAGCTCAAAGGATAGTCCAGCATAGAATTAGCAGTGGGTCCCTAACCTTAAAGCTCAGAAGACAGGTGGGTTTGAAGTAAGGCAGAGGTCAGGCACCCAGGGGAGTATGAGCCCTCGGCACTAGAAAATTAGGAGTTAAGAGACTGGAAGATGAGAGGGAGGTAGTAGAGAAGCATCAAGAAGTCTAATTTTGAATTAATTTAATGTGAGAAAAAATTATGGATGATTTATATCTAAATTGGCATTTGATAAAGAATTAAGTAGCATAACTCCATTACCTGATTAATAAACCCAAGAAATGAAACATTTTTTACAGCAAACCAAATGTCTATCTGATCATAAAACTGGAGGGGCCAGCATTAGCATCCCTCTGCCTGGGATACCCTAGAGCTCTAAGGTACACCTTAACTATCTAATGGGGCCAAAAATGCATAAACTGCAACAATCTATTAGGCAGGATATGATACCAGGAGCATCTAGAATATCCACCTAAATATCACAAAGCAAGTATAACAAACTTAATTAAGCCTAACATTTGTGTGACCTGTTACATTCTTTAAAATGCTTTTGTGGACCCTTTGGCTTCTTGCAGTAACTGAGACAGTATTTTTATATCTATTGTGCTATGTTATCGTTCCTTACTGTCACATTAATTAGTGGAAAAACCTGCAAAGGCAAGCATAAGACCCACACTTGCTAATTAGTTCCAAGGCATTGGTTTCATCATAACAGAAAGCCCAGAGTTTTCATTTCAGACATGTACCTTTGGTATCCCAACCACATAGTATGCACAGTGGGGAATCTGCGCACCATGACAGTTCATCCTGGGGAATGAGGACTCTCAGGACATCTGCCTCCTGTCACCATTGATCAAACGAGTCAAATCACTGTAACTAAATACAGCCATAGAGGCCAAAGAGAACCATTAGTGTTCCAGTCCAGGAGTTACAATATAACCAGTGAGTAATTCATAACATGTTGAATCAGCCAAAATGGAGCATGCTACCTTTCATCAGTGGGCTTTTGCACAATCAAATGACAGGTCCTGATGCAAAGACAGGGAAGCATAAAGGGAAGAAAGCTGCCCTCACCTCATTTCTATTTAATGAGCCACAAAGTAGAACTGATTTCTAGAAAAATCAATTTAAATAGTCATCAGCCTCTTGACCACTCAATATGATTCCTATTGCCTTTAGAAATATCTTTCTGTGAACAAATTGGACAACCTGGACAAAATGAATAAATTCCTAAAAACATACAATGTCTGTCCAGAAGGTATGCAGCTATGTAATATGAAAAAAATAGAGATATTTATTGAAGAATATACAAGATACAAGAGATATTGCACACAGGACAATGATGCCTCAATCCCCTTCAAAGTAGGCAACTTGTGACCTCACACAGTTCTCCCAGTCACCATCAGCTGACCCATCATATTTTCCTGAATCTCATTGACGGTCTGAAATCTCTTCCTTCTTAAAGGTGATTTTAGTTTTGGGAAAAGCCAGAAGTCGCAGGGCACCAAATCTGGGCTGTAAGGGTGACTGAGTCACCTGGGCAATTTGAAGTTTTGCCGAAAAACACTGCACAAGATTTGATGCATGCGTAGGCGCATTGTTGTGATGAAGCTGCCAATCACCAGTTGCCCATACCTGCAGCTTCTGAATCATCCAAGTAATTTCTGCAGAGGAATGTTCAAGTTTAATGCAAACTTTGATGCAGATTCATTGTTCTACTCTCTCAGTCATTTTGAATGTGATGGGCACACAGCACACATGCTCACTCCATGGCATCTACTGCCCTCGCTGACTAGTACAGTGAAGTTGTCGTCGTTCACACATGAATATTCCAGTCCTCTCTCCTTGGCTTCCAGATTACACTGATGTCATGCAAACCATTCTTGTTACGTTAACAATGGTTGGACTTTTTCTGGATAAACTTTGTACAATCTTCTAAAACTAAACCAGGAAAAATCAGAAAATCTGAATAGATCAATTGAAACTAATGAAATTGAAGCAGTAATCAAAAACCTCCCAGAAGACAAAAGTCCTGAACTGAATGACTTCACAGGAAAATTTCACCAAACATTCAAAGAAGAACTAACACCTATCCTTCTCAAAATATTACAAAAAACTTCAAGAGGAAAGAACACTCTTAAGCTCATTTTATAAGGCCAGTATTATCCTAATTCCAGATAAAAACACAACAAAGAAGGAAAACTACAGGCCAATATCCCTGATGAGCATAGATGCTAAAATCCTCAATAAAATATTAGCAAACTGGATCTAACAATACATTAAAAAATCATACACCATGATCAAGTGGGATTTATTTTGCAAATAAAAGGTTGGTACAATATCCACAAACCAATAAATGTGATGTATCACATAAACAAATTAAGGATAAAAATCAAATGATCATATCAATAAATTCAGAAAAAGCATTTGATACATTCCAGCATTTATTTATGATAAAAACTCTCAGCAAAGTGGGGTAGAGGGAACATACCTCAACATAATAAAGGCAATATGTAACAAGCTTACAGCCAACATCATACTCAATGAGCTAAAACTAAAAGAGTTTCCTTTAAGATCAGGAACAAGACTGGGATGTCCATTTTCACCACTTTTATTCAACATAGTACTTGAAGTTCTAGTCACAGCAATCAAACAAGAAGAAGAAATAAAAGTCATCCAAATAGAAAAGGAAGAAATAAAACTGTCATTATTTGCAGATTACATGATATTATATATAGAAAACCCTAAAGACTTCACAAAAGAAAACTACTGGAACTGATCAATGAATTTAGTAAAGTAGCAGGTTACCATATTAATATTCATATATCAGTGGCATTTTTATATACCAATAATCGACTACCAGAAACAGAAACTAAGAAAATAATCCCATTTACAATCGCAACAACCAAAAAATAAGATACATAAGGTAACCAAGGAGGTAAAAAACCTGTACTCAGAAAATTATAAAATATTGAAAAAAATTGAGGAAGATACAAATAAATAGAAGTATATACCATGTCCGTGGAAAGGAAGAATTAACATTAATAAAATAACCATAGTACCCAAAACAATCTATAGATTCAATGCAATTCCTACCAAGATAGCAATGGTATGTTTCAACAAACTAGAACAAAAATTTATATGAAACCACAAAAGACCCCAAATAGCCTCAGCAATCTTGAGAAAGAACAAAATTGGAGGTATTGTGCTACCTGTTATCAAATTATTCTACAAGGTCATAGTAATCAAAATAGCATGGTACTGGCATAAAAATAGATATATAGATCAATGAAATTAAATAGAAAGCCAAGAAATAAACCTACCCCTTTATGGCTAATGAATATTTGACAAAGGATGAAAGAACAGACAATGGGGTTAAGACAATCAATTCAATAAATGGTGTTGGGCAAATTGGATAGATACATACAAAAGGATGAAAGTAGACCTCCTTTTTACACCTTACAAATTAATAAACTCAAAATGCATAAAAGACTTAAATTTAAGACTCAACACCATAAAAATCCTAAAAGAAAACATAAGCAGGAAAATCTGACATTTCTCATAGCAATATTTTTTGGGACACATCTCCTCAGACAAAAGAAAAAGTAAACAAATGGGACTATACAAACTAAAAAGTTTTTGCAAGCAAAGGAAACCATCAACAAAATAAAAATACAACACACTGAACAGGAGAACATATTCATCAATGATACATCTGATAGGGATTTAATATCCAAAATATATAAAGAACTTACACAACTCAATGCACACACACACACACACACACACACACACACACACACCATTAAAAAAATCCAGTTAAAAAATGGGCAAAAAGCCTGAACAAACACTTCTCCAAAGAGGATATACAGATAGCCAATAGACATCTGAAGATACACTCAATTTCACTAATCATCAGGTAAGTGCAAATTAAAGCCACAATGAGATATCACCTCAAACCTGGTCAATAAACAACCAGTGTTCACAAGGATGTGGAGAAAAGGGAACCCTTTTGCACTGTTGATGGGAATGCAGATTGGTGCAGCCACTGTGGAAAGCAGTATGGAGTTAACTCAAAAATTAATAATGGAAATGCCTTATGACCCACTGATTCCACTTCTGTGAATATATCCAAAGAAGCCTGAAACATTAATTTGAAAGAATATATGCACTCCTATATTCACTCAGTATTATTTACAATAACCAAAATTTGGAAGTAGCCCAAGTGCCTATCAGTAGATGAATGGATAAAAAAGCTGTGATACATTTACCAATGGAATACTATTCCCCCATAAAAAAGAAGGAAATCTTACCTTCTATGACAGCATGGATGGACCTGAAGAGTACCATGGTAAGTCAAATAAGCCAGTCAGAAAAAGAAAAATACCATATGATTTAACTTTTATGTGGAACCTAATGAGTAAAATAAACTAACAAACAAAATGGAAAAAGACTCATAGATGCAAAGAACAGACTGACAGCTGTCAGAGCAGAGGGAGGTTGGGCTGCTGGGTGAAATAGTTAAAGGGATTAAGCAAAAGCAAATAAGCAAACAAAAAACACAGCTCATAGACAATAGTATGGTCATTACCAGAGGGCAAGACCAGTAGAGACAGGTAGAAGAGGATATAGGGGCAATAAATGGTGATGGAAGGAGACCAGACTTTGGGTGGTGAACACAGAGTGCAATATACTGATGATGTATTATAGAATTGTACACTTGAAACCAATATAATTTTATTAACCAATGTAACTCCAATAAATTCAATAAAAAATATATTGGAAAAAATCTCTAAAACTTCCATGAGACAACTTTCCTTAGATCTTTGGCACAAGAAAAAAACATTAAAGTACCGTAGATATATGGCAAATATTCTTAATATTGCCTATCTCTAAAGAATAGAGTTCTCTGGGTACTTTTTATTTCTAATTACTACACAGTTCATAATGTTTTAATTTTTAAAGATCATACATTAATTTTATAATCAGAAAATATCAGTATAGATGAGAAGGAGAGAGAGAGAATAGAGAGAAAGACCATGTAGGTTCTCTTTTAGAACTAAACTTTTAAGTCAGAGACAGATTATGGTTCTTCAAGTTACATGGCTAGTTTTCAGTAAAACTAAGTTATTGGGTTGACCAGAACCACTGAAGCTCTTTGTCAGTGTCTATGTGGCTAGAGACTGGCAGATGACTCTAAAGTCCCTTCTTGTGCTAATAACCTACAGTTCTAACAGTAGAAAAGTACTTTGAAATTATTGTCCACAATAAGGTGGTCACATTATTTATGGCCTGAAACAAGACATTTTGTGAGTGAAAGGGAGTAATATTTATAATTATTCCTAGACATCAGATAAAAAACAGAATCTTCTGGGTACACTGGGTTGTAGGGTGACCCTGTCCTATATGGATGAACAATTTTCAGATCCTCATTGGGATTTCAAACTTTTAACTTTATATCTAGCTGCGAATATGTCTGAGAGTGACAGGTAACACAAAAGGAAATAAACATTTTTGGAAATGTATGAAATAGAACCTCAAAATTTAGGCAGTTCGCACTCCTGTTAAATGGCTGACACCATAATTACAGTAAGACGTTAAATGAGCTCTAGAATATCACTAAGTGCAGAAATTTGAAGAAATAAAAGAAGTGTAGGGAAAACTTCTGAATGGAAAAGAAGAGAATAGAGAACTGATCCATAATGGGTGTACTGTCTAGTCGTATGTCTCCATCAAAATAGCATGTAAGAGAATCACAAAAATCATAGTTCAGGCAACAGAATACATGGATGACTTTGATAAAATGTTACCAGAGTAAACATCCTTTCTCATTGTGATGAGAAGTGCTGAAATGTAAGGATGCTGTACAGGTATCACTTCCATATTTCCTGGTTTACAGGCTGTTAAATTTGTAGCTATGATAATACATATTAATGGGAGGTTGGAAGTTAAATAAATACAATTTGAGCAAGCCAATTCTCTGTGATGTGCTTTCTGTAATGGATACAAAGCTAACTGAAATGACTAGTCAATGTGGAAATAAGGCATTGATCATGTAATAATACTAAGAGTTAGCTTCCAAACAGCATGAAGCACTATTCAAAAGCAATTTAAGATTTGAGGTCATTTGGTCCTCTTAGCAGCCCTGAGAGTCAGAAATTATATTGTTGTGCCAATTTTACAATCGAGATGACTGTGATTCAGGGCAATTAAATAATCTGCTTATTGTTTTACCTTTAATGGAGAAACTGAAACTAGAGCCCATTTCTGACTCCCACTTACCTCATAATCCAGTGTTCATTTTACTCAAGTGCCTAGAAAAAGAATTGACCTTGAAGAACACATGGGCTTAGTGACTTCTGACCATCCATTTTAGCCAAAGTCCACCTCTTCAGTTTTCATATCCCCTAGGGGTAATCCATCTCACTCAGCCCCTGCCCATTCACCATCTGACCTACCATGCTCTCTGAAAATTGCAACTGTGTTTTACCTTTGCAGTAACCAAATTCAATTATAGTTTCTGCCTTTGTGTTTCCTCAGCCTTTTTTCCTACACAAATTGATGGTGACAGCAGTGATACCAATTCAATTATATACCATCTTCTAGTTCCCAATAATGATTCTGAGTAGGTCAACAGAGACCAGCTAGGAACAAGAATGACCGTGAATTAAAAGGAAAAGATAAGGAGTGAAAGTCAGAATTAGAAACCCATTTTCACTTACCCAGAAAATTGAAGCCAACTTCTGTCATAGAATAAGCAGGGTATATCATGAAAAGAGAAAGGAAAGAGTAGATTGGTCAATTCTTGAAAAAAAAAAAAAGATTTCTAGAAAGGACTAGAGAGCTTTATAATTATATTGCCCAGGTGAACAAAACCTGAGGGAACCCAATTAACATCCTATCAAACAACTGGGTAGTGTAACAAACATGTCATAGATGAGTAAATTATTTTGGGCATTTTAATTCATTAATAAAATATTGGTGTATCGACACCTCACCATATAGCAGGGCATTGTAAACTACAGTAGAGATACTGCAAAGAACAAAATGACAAAGTGCCTGACTCCATGGTGGTTACATTCCAGTGAAGAAAACAGATGGGTAATGTAAGTGCTATGGAGAAAAACAAAGGAAGGTAAAGGAGTATAGTCATATGATAGAGACACACTATTTAGGTAGAGGGGTCAAGGAAGGCCTCTCTGAGGAGGTGACATTCGAAAAAAATGGATGAATTGAGGAACATGTAACACATACTACCAAATTCACTGAGGGCCAATGACATTTAATTTTTTAACCTTTGTCTATATGTTTTACTAGCACAGACTTTAAAGATTATTATTTTTTAAATATTTTATTTATTTACTTTTAGAGAGAAGGGAAGGGAAGAAGAGAGAAAGAGAGAGAAACATCAATGTGTGGTTGCTTCTTGCATGCCTCCCCACTGAGGACCTGGCCTGCAACCCAGGCATGTGTCCTGACTGGGAATCCAACTTGTAGGATACCATTCTGCATGGCATGGGTCCAGCTCCCACTCAGAGATGCACAGGACCCACACCCACAGATAGGTTCTCCCATGGGGAATCAGGCCTGCAATGTACCTAGGCTGCTTTGAGTCTTGATTTTGCTAAAAACTCCCTCACCCTGATGTGCAGCAAACATTTACTGCAAAGTAACTTTCTAAAATCCATGCTAAACCTTCCAAGGAGGAGTGTAATCGGTTCAACCACTTTTCCCTTTGCATTTGCAAATACCCTTCTTCTGTGATGTGATTAGCAGCATCTCTCCTTTGTTTTCTGTAAAAAGTAACCACCTAAAGTGAACCTGTGCATAGTAAATGAGGACCATCATGTAATGTGCCGAGAAAATGAAATGAAGGCTGTCATGGCGGAGGCCATGGCTTTTGGTTTCTCTTGAGAGCGAAGCTGCCCGTTCTTTTCCTCCACCGGACTCAGTAGTCTATGTGAATGTCACTCCCCCATCCACAATGTCTTGGACCCTACGAGCCGGGTTCCGCATCACCAACTGACAACCCTTTGGTTCTCAGTCTGGCACTCAGTCCACTGAACCATACCAGCCAGGGCTAAAGGTTATTATTTTACAACTGTCACTTACTTAAGAAATGACTATGAGAGGCCAAAGAAAAACATGTCTCTCAAATGCTAAACTGAGTCCTCTACAAAATGGAGCCAGTTTACCAAATCAAGTGATTGCGTGTGTGTGTGTGTGTGTGTGTGTGTGTGTGTGTTTCCATGACAACTCTTTAGAAACTAAGTCCTAATAGTCTTCCTCTTCCTCTTGCTCTGCTGGGTGTTACTTAATTGTTCACTCTTGGTCAAAAAGAAAACTTTTTGTGTTTATAAACCTTTTGTTTATATTGTTTAGTATAGTAAAAACCTAGACAAGCCACAAATTTGTTCTGTCTTTTTTCTCAAACATTATTTGAGAAAATATTTGTTTCTTATGTGCAAATCAATAATATTTTGATATTACTGATTTGCAAATAATAAACCAGTTTATACTAATGAGTTAAGTCAATTCAACAAGTATTCATGATGTAAATGTTATTAGCAAGATAATGTATTAAGCACAAAATGGGAGAAAATGAGTAAAATACTATGTTTGCTCTTATACAACATACAATGTATTACAGTAGATAAATAATTAGATGGCTATAATATGAGAAGGAATTGTATTTCTCTCAAAGAAAAGAGGAATCTATTAGAATTAGAGAAGTGTAGATGAGGAACATAAATGATTTCAGGGAAGAGAAAATATTTGAGATAAGGCTTGAAAACAGGGTAGAATTACAAGATGTTAAGAGAGAACCAGGAGACATTTCAGACCACAGAAGCATGATAAATGTGTTATTAAAGGCAGAATAAAGGAAGGCCAGTTTGGCTGAAATATAGGTCATTAGGTGTAATGCAGCTATAAATAAATTAGATAGTGATAGGGCAGAAAAACATGAAGACCCTGTAATGCTGGAGGGCAATGAATACCACCACCAGGTTTTGAATGGGGAAATGTCTGTAAGTGTGTCTAGTATGGATAGGGAAGGAGTAGGCACAAAGTGGGAGGCTGACTAGAAAACTACTTCTAATGTGCGGTGGAAAGGTGATGAAAATTGAAAGGATAGTGATGGTATTGGGAATGATAATTTTTAAAGAGAAACACAAACTTGTGATAGCACAATTAAGGGTCTTCACAACTGATTAGATGTGAGGCAAGACAGAGAAAAGTGTAAAAGTTTACATTGAGAAAATAATGGTACCTTTTGAGGGGAGTTATTAAAAAGAGGAAATAAAGAATTAAGCTACAAAATATCTCTAGGACATGCAGGTGAAGATGAATGGGTGGGAATCTGAGGCCAGACCTTGGGAGGGATTTGGTAGAAGAAATCACTTTAAAGGTGAAAGTTGTGGCCAAGGGAGGGAATCAGAACAATGGGACTAAAAATCTACAGAAAGAAAAGGGTAGAGAGTACGAGTGTTACCTTAGGGGGATATTTTTTGTGAGAAACAGCAGGAAAAAGAACTAGAGAAGAAAAGAAAAAATCATTAGAGGTAGGATATCAACCTACTTTTGGAAACCAAGGGAGATAACAGTCTCAAGAAAAAAATAGTATCAGATGTAGTATCAGTAGTATCAGATGAGACCTTGAGATCAAGGTGGTCTAGAACTAAGACCATGGTATTTATTACTTAGTGATGGAGAAAAGCTTGATTAGGGCAGGTATAAGCTCAGGTGTACATGAAGGAAAAGGAACTAGAGAGCTTACACGAAAAGTAAAACCAAGGTAAGAATTCTCACCAACACCCAGGGAAACACATAAGCTAACATTTACCCTCTGCCTACTTTGTCACGACAACACTATGTAAGATACATTTGTGTTTCATTATTTAGTTATCACGTCTACACTGTGGGAAAGACATTACTATTTTCTGTTAAAGGTGAAAATCTAAGATGCAAGGAAGTTAAACAAGCTGCCCAAGAGCATGTATCCATGTTCTCAACAGGCCTGAACTTCTAGCCCTTGTGAGGCAAGAGCAGACAGACATGCTTTCTCCACGACACCACCCTGAAGCAGGAAGTCAAGGACTAAGTTCAATGGTTCATCAGGAAGAAGACCAGCACCTCCTCCTCAGAAATGAGAACAAAAGAAGAGGAGGATGGTAAAATATATACTAAAGAGGAAGTCATCTGCTGTGAGCGAGTCTTTGAAAAAATAGAAGAAAAGCATTAGGAAGAATGCAAAATACAGAAAGCAAGAGATTCTGTAACAGAATCTTTTTTATGCAGTTGCATAATCAAAATGACCTACCATACATTGTAGACTAGAGAAAGAGGCATACGAGGCTAGGTCAGAGCTTGGAAGAGGAGTTAGGGGCCCATAGGTCCTAGGAACAAAAAGCAGATCACAAAATGACTTATTTTTATACCGCAGACATTCAATAAATATTGATTGGCATTTGATTGAATTTAAAAAGTAAATGAATACTGGCCAAAAAACACATAGTAGCAATGTACAAATGAATAAGGTACAGCCCCTCCTTTAAGGGTCTCATGAAATAGATGGCAAAACAGGTCAATAAATAATACAATGCTGTGGAGGCACAAAAGAAAGCATGATCAATTCTGCTTTGATGGGATCATCACACAGAACATTGTAGAATAGAGAAACGGTCTCCCAAGTTCAGTGCTCCTACCCTAGATAACAGAAGCCAGTCCATGGAAGTGAAAACAAAACTTGAAAACTTCCAATTGTTTTTCATTTATATTTGTGTAGGTTTTGTGGTATATAGTTATAAAAATAGGTACAATAATATAACTATATAATTTTGAATATGTAAAGTAGCTTACCTAAAATTGGGTTGAATGTTCTAAACTTTTATCTCATGGAGTTCACAACTAAAATGTCATCTAGGGAATGAGAACCTTGAGCTATGTCTTGAAGGATAACTGAAAATGCACCTTCCAGTCAGAAGTGAGACAGGGTATTCGGAATGAAAGTAACAGCCTGGATCCATGAAAAATCAAAAGGTAATGCAGGAACTGTAAGACATTTTGTATGCCTGGGCACTACGATGAGCAAAAGGAATCGATGGAAAACAAATTGAAAAGCTATTCTGTTGGGAAAGGGGAGCTTATTGATAGAGTTATAAGCAATGGAATGGAAAGATGAGATTTTTATTTTAATTAAGTTATTCACATCCATGGATAATGAATTTGAAGGTTAAAGTACTAGAGGTTTAAACAAGCAAAGTATTTTAGTAATTTGAGTAAGGCGTGATTAGGCCTAAAAAGTGGCGGGTTATAAGATATAGGGAAAAGGAGACATATTTAAAACTTATTTTGAGGTTAAATTAACAAGTCTTGGGGCTAACTTGATATGGGTTATATATCATTGGAGTTATATAGACTTGAGGAAGTAGGAATAGTGACCAGTACTTCACGGACTATCATGGGCACCTAGTCACCTGGGGATTTGACTAAAAATGCACACTGTGAGGAGGGGCTCTAGGTTCTTCATTTCTTACAAGTTTTCAATGGTGCCCTGAAAACTGCCTGCAGACCAGGGCCTGAGCAGCAAGGTTGTGGACCAGTGGTTCTCAAACATCAGGTACATCCAGTGTACATCAGGATCAGCAGAAGGACAGATTTTTGGACCCCATTTCCAAACTGTCTGATTCAGTAAGTTTAGAGTGGGGCCTGGGAATTTGCATTTCTAAGAAGGTCCCAGGAAGATGCTGAAGCTGCTTGTATGTGGGGCCACACATGGACAGCCACTTCTAAGACTTCTTATTTTGATAACCATCAGAGAAACACTGGCCCACAGCTAAGGAGATATGGCTCCACAGAGGGGATGGAGTTTGTTGGCACTTCACTCTTCGTTTTACTGTTGGTGATAGTAGTGCCAGTGTATACACACTCTCATTGGATTAAACACAAATGTCCACTATGGGCTGGTTTGATGTATATATTCTCAAGTTTTCTTCCTCTGTATTTTCTCCAAATTAGCCCAAATTACAGACATAGTGCAATTCTTATTCATCCAACCATCTGTACCTCGTTTCACAGTCTGTGAGTAAAATCAATATGTAATACAAAGAAATTAAAATATCCTAGTATCCTTAGCCAAAACACTCTCCCTATCTTAAAGGGATGTTTTCTTCTTTGTTGGAAAAATCAACCTACTTCAATCAATCTCTTGTTTATTTTCTTTGTCAAAATTATTGGGTTGCCTACTGATTACCAGACTTGGCCAATTAGTCTGATTATCCCATCACATATTTTCAACTTCTCCTGCTGTGAGAGTTACTTTTTCTGTTGACTCTTTCAACAAAGAACTTTCCAAGCTGAGACAAAGGATGAGCAAAGTAATAAACGCCCACCAGCAATTTAACCTGAATACTTGTTTAGAGTAGCATAACTGAACCAGGGGATAGAATTCAGGGAAGGAACTGTCATGCTGTATTTTGAGGCTCTGAGGAAGTCCATGGTTTCTGGCACATGTAAATGAAATTGGTGCTAATTTCAAATATGATTCCATTACTATTAAAATATATTACCATATATGGTAATATATTACCATACGTATATGAGACGTATACGTATATGTGTATGTATACATATATGGGATTACTTTGGAAAATAGCAAATGTTAACAGATTTATTTGTGTATGTCTTGGAGAAGTAGGAATGAGAAGAACAAGTTGGTAAAGAAGCAGAACCCAGAGATGAATAAGGCAAGCCCCCTTCACAAGAATATATAATCTGTCCTAGACAGTTTGGCTCAATGGGTTCGAGAGTCATCCCATAAACTGAAAGGCTGTGGGTTCAACTGTCACTCAGGGCACATGCCTGGATTGACGTCCAGTCCACAGTTGGGGCGTGTGCAAGAGGCAACTGATGTTTCTCATGTCAATGTTTCTTTCCCTCTTTCTCTCCTCCCTTCTCCTACCTCTAAAATCACTAAGTATGTTCCCAGGAGAGGATAAAAAAAAGAATATATAATCTAATATTGTCTCACCCTTATTCCTACCTCCTCAGAGAAAAAGAATGACACAGACAAGGTATTTTTGTTTTCCCACAGTTCCCTTCTATGAGCAGTGGACGGAAGGGTAGAGGATTTGTCAAAGAAACCTCACAGCTTCAGCTTCTTCTGTATGGTCTCCTGGTTTTTAATGCATAGCCATTTTAGGCTTTAAAAATTTTTTAAAGGCCATCTTAGAAGCTCCATGAGAAAAGAAGAACACTCTTAGGATAGACTGGAAAGCTGAAAGTATCTTTATCATTGAGACAACGCCTCTGTTAACAAGATGGTTGGCAAACACCCTATGCCTTGTTCAAAGCTTGCCATCTCTCCTGGCCTCCAACCTGTCCCCTCCAGCTTGCTCTCTGATCACTGAGATTCTCTGTATCTTTGCATAAAGGTCATAGAATCTGAACAGCTGCAAAACATACCAAAGGGGAATTAACTAGCTTCATTCCATCCCACTGCCTGAAATACATGATTCAGAATGAAAGTCTCAGATTAGTACTATAGGTCACGGTCTCAGACGCTAGGAAATTCAGACACCTGTGCAACCTCTTTCACTAAACAGGCTATCGGTATCATTTTCTCAGAGCTCCTGGGAAGAATAAATAAATAAGGAAGTGCTCAAAATTCAGTGATGGAAGTGTTCAATTTCAGCTACAGGAGTTCTGAAGACAATTACAAGGACCAAAATCTATTCAGTGACATAATGTCTCTTAACATCTAAGATCACTGTAGATGAGATTAGATATGGACAAAAAGAAAAATGCAAGATAATTTGCTAAATTAACTGATTAACTGAAATAAACACATAAACCACAGCTGGTTTCCAGTCATTTAGGCACATTTGTGAATATGGCTGGATAAGGTAATTTGAAGTGTGGTGTGGACCGAGGGATTCTGGGAGCAGCAACATATTTATTTGTGCTTAAACAGAAACACAGCTAGTCCAAGCAAGATCTTCCTCCACAGAAAGAAACTACAAATAACCCATCCCCAGGCTGCCAGCTAGAGGCTTATTTTAGAAAGAATAAGCAGGATCAGGCTGCTTGGCCAGTCCAGGAGAATTTAAGGGCTCCTCCCACACACCAGGCACTCATTAGCATGTCTACCCTGCTCCTCAACCACTGAACAGCTGCAAACAGACAATAGTGGGAAACTGTCACAGAAAAAGATTTAAAATTATGGAAAAGGTTGTTAATTAAGAAAAGATGGAGGTGGGGGGTGTTTTCTTTGGAAAGAAATGTAACTCTTGGACAGCAGAAAAATGTTTTGTATTAGAGTTTTAAGAGAAAACAAGTCAAAGGAAATCATAGTAAAATATATTACCATTCTGTTCATGAAGTTGAAAACATAGTAACTTGTTTCTCAAACATTTATCCGGCACTTAGAGAGTACAATACACTGTACTGGGTTCGATGAGGGGACAAAAAATGAAATCAGACAATTCCTACCCTTAGGCAATTGGCATTTAGTTGTGAGGATAAAATATTTATACAACAACTGCTATGCAAAATCATAAGTTTCAGTCACTTGTGAAATGGAATATACCAGCTGTTCAGAACTGTTGCCTTGCAAGGCACATTGGTAGCTGAGTTTAAAGGATGACAACTTAAGAGAATACCACCCTTGACTTTCAAAGGAAAGGAATGTTAAATGTGGAATCAGGTTGATTGTTATTTTTCACTTTCCTTTCCTAAAAACCCATCAGCTCAGGAAAGTGCCCCTCTGTTGGTAGTTCACTCACAACAAGAGCTATGTGACATTTGATGAGCAGAAAGTTCAAAGCCACTGTCTGAATGGAGATTTCTGGAACATCAAGCAATGTAAGCCTGTGAGAAGTCGAACAAGCCGAGTCAAAGACAATCCAAAGCAAATAGAACCAAGGAAAGCAAAGCAAATGCAACTAAAATTCCTGGGACACCTAATGGGGAAAAAGGGACATAGTTATTACAGAATTAAAAATCAGATTACATTTGATGAGAAATGGAGAATAAAAACAATTTACTGATTAACCATTATTACTCTCAATCACCACCCCACCTTATGAGGTAGAGATAGCATTCCCATTTTACAGAAGTAATTAAGACTTAAACAGGTTCCTGGAGAGAGAGAACTATCGATAGAATTCACACATCACCTAGTGAGCTAACCACTATACCATATGGTCTCCCTCCGCATGGAAACTACACATAGACTAGGAGCAATGGATTTCTAAGATTTCCATCCTATGCCCACGTTTCTCCTCTTACTACAGGCTTCAAGTTGGGCCACGTGTGTCAAGCTTCTATAGGCAAAGAATAGCCTGCGGTCTAAGTAAATGACATGTTCAGCCCAGAGACACTGTTAGACATTGGCATTTTCTACCCACCCTGAAAGTGTCATTCCAGAGCCTTTTTCTTCTGGGTAGGCCAGAGTGAGTAAAAACAAGCTCAGGAATCAAGTAATGCCCTAGTGTGCAGAGAATCAGGTTCACAACTTTAGAAACAAAGTCCCCTCATCGGAGCCTCTTCAGTACCTCCAGCCAATAATAGCTACCTGTTCCTTGGTTCTCTGCAGGAAAGAGATCCAGGTTCCAGGCTCATGCTGGCCTTCAATTCAAGAGAATGGACATTCAGGAGGTTGGGGATGAGTAATGAAACATTCGTTTGGGGCACAAGGCAATGCCACTGCTGCCTATTTGCAGGTTCCAATAACCAACTTAAACCAGCTAAGAAAATCAAGTTTGAGGAATGGTAAAAAGCATGACAAGAAATATCCTAGTTCCTCACATTTCTTAAAACTGTCTCTGAAATGGATCTACTTCATGCATGGATGTGCATAAATGCTAATTGTTTGAAAGGAGCAACTCTTGGAAATGAATCTCAGTTGATTATTTTATTGTTGCTTTTAATATTCATGCTGAGTTTGCCTTCTAACACACCCAGAGAGTGTATCCAACTGGGATGCCAAGAAGGAGGACGCCAGTGAAGTGGAGATGTGCTTAATGCAGACACCATTAATAAATCACTGATAGTTAAGATATAGATTGGATGATGGGCGGCAGATGGGAAGGAGGTACTTCAAATTGCTTTTCTCATATAGATTATTGGATTAACAAGGAAGCAGCAGGCAAGAGGCAAACTGGTATAACAAATTGCTATCATAAAAAAAGAAAATATTGAACTTATCCCAGGATGGTAATAAGGCTTTGTAGTTCATTAGCCTTCTAGAGAGGTGCTTGAAGTGGGAATATCCCTCTGGGGTGGTAATACAGAGAACATTCCCCACACCCCTCCTCCTCTCCTCACTATGGTACCTAAGAAACTCCTGGTGATGGGAGAAGGAAGAAAGCAAGCCAGCCTGAAGAGGAAAATGAATTAATGAGCATGGCTCTTAGCGGGCTCAAGCCCTGCCCAGTAAGTGACAAGCAGGAAAGAGCATCACACTTCTTGCAGCCACCACTGGCTGCAGCCAGCACTGCCTTTGCTTTTTGTTCCTTCCCTCATCTCTGACGCTTTATTTTGAAAACTTCAAACCTACAGAAAAGTTGCATGAGTAATAAAATGAGGTACTATTTTGCAAGATTCACCAATTGTTATTATTGTCCCATGTTTGCTTTTTCTCTCATTTTCTTCTCTCTATCTCTGTCCGCCTCTCTCCTTCAGTCTGTCACTGCCTCTGTCTCTCTCTCTTCTGATGAACTGTTAAATGGCTGACATTAAAATTAAAATTTAGGTGCTTTACCCTTAAATGCAGTACTATGTACCTCCTAAGAACAAAAATCATTCTCCTACATATCTACAATGTAATTTATCATTTTCAGAGACCTTTAGCCTTAATATATAACATTATATAATATACATCTAATATTCCAATTTTCTCAATTTTCCTAATAATGTCTTTTATAACTAAAAATTCATGATCCAATCAAGAATTAGTATTGTTTATAGTCATCATGTCTCCTCAGTAATTTATATTCTAGAATCGTGCCCAACCTTTTCTTTTTTTTTTTTCACTTTTAAGACATTGACATTTTGGAGGCTCCAGACCAATTGGTTTACAGACTGTTTCCCAGTTTTTCTGATTGCTTCTTCATGATTAGAATAAGGTTAAACATTTATGGCAGGATGTGTCCTTAGCATATCACATCAAGGGACATTTGTCAGTTTTTCAAACTTGGTGAAGTAAGTTTGATTATTTGGTTAAGGTGATGCTGCAGGATTTCTTTATTTTAAATGTACCATGTTTCCTATTTTTATTTCTGTAAATAATAAATAGTTTATTGTTTCTGTAAGTAATAAATAGTTCTCAAACTGGATGATTATGAAGACCAAATTTTACACAGCAGTTTTAGCATGCTCTGATAGTTTTTGCTTGAGTCAGTAATTACAATGGGGATTGATAGCCTTAAAAGTCATCTTTTTATTATTTCTACATTTATGAACTGCTTTTTTAATACATAAGCTTTCTTTTCTTCTCTCCATTTATCCTCATTGTTTTTTGTCTCATTTTGGCCTCAAGGAGATTTAAAAATAAATGTTATAATCTGTTCCTGCCACTATTTACTTTACTATTCCAAGTATCTCAAATTTGGTCAGTGGAAGCCCTTTCATCTGGCTTCTTTTTTTTTTTTTTTGACATTTTCCTGAACAAGTTTGAGCACTTCCTTACTTTTTTATTCAACTTAATGCTCCAGGCTCACCTAGTATTTTATCTCCCCCAAGACTTAGAATTAGGCAGTTCCCCAGGGAGCCCTTGTTCCTTTCAATGGGAAATGGTAGTTAGAAACCAACATTAGAATGATAGGTACATGCATTGCAATTGAGGTGTAATTGTTTCTAAGCCCTCTCATTGCACCCAGCAATAAAATATATTTTTTAATAAATTCATAACATTGATACTGATATCTCCAATTCTAACCCAGTATAATGGAGTTCTTTCCCCCTTTCCATGTTTGTTTTCCATTCTCCAAAACAAAATAAGTTTTAGAACTTAATTTCTAAAAAAAAAAACCAACTCTAATATACTTGTTATTTGCTCAGTTCTACAATGCACACAAAATAATTTCAAACTATTCCATACAAACTATATTTTCTTTTTGTCTTTAGAAAATATCTCATTGAAAGTGGGGTACAGTCAGAGCTTGAATCAATTCTAGCTTTGTTTCTTTGTGTTCATATTACCGATCCAATATACAGTTCAATTCATGTATTTCTGTTTTGATTCAATTTTAGGATTTTACTATATACTTGGTAATGTCCTTTTTTGATATATAAAACATTAATACGGGTATTCCCCCACCCCCAGCAAACACCAAATGGCAGATGACACTAGTGCAGCTGCAGAGTCCAGAGGGCCCAGGGCCCTGGAATGGGAGGCGGGAGGCCAGGCCGTGGCAGCTTTTGCAGAGGATTTAGCAACAGCTTCTGGGGCTGAAGTCACAGCCCAGGCTGAGGTCAGGCCGGGGCCGGGTCGGGGTCGGGGTCGGGGTCAGGGTCGAGGCCATAGAGCTTGCACAAGGCCAAGGATAATGACTGAATCACCCACACCAAGTTGGGCCGCCTGGTCAAGGACATGAAAATCAAGTCCCTGGAGGAGATCTCTTTTCTCTGCCCATCAAGGAATCTGTGCGGAGGACCCAGGCTCCAGCTGTGGCCACCACATAATTTTTGTACAAGGAAAATGAAGTAAATTAAGCCTGTTAAAACAAATAAACAAAAACATTAATGTGGTTTAAAAGTCAAAGCTGTATTGAAATATGAACTTTATTATTGCTTCCTTTATTATTGTTCCATTTTATTTTCACCCTTCCCCAGTAGTCAACAACTTCTTCCGGTTCAGTATTAACATTTTGTGGGGGTTTGGAGATACTTGTGTGTATGTTGTATGTATTCTTATTTCCTTTTGTTTTACAAAAATGGTAGCAAACCATTTTTACCTTGACTTTTTCATTTTTATCATTTATCAAAATGATATTTTAAAATAGAAGCTGTTTTCTATCCTTCAGTTCTGTTCTATTCAGCTTTTCAGGCACTGAAATCATATCTGAGCTCCAAGTAAAATGAGTGGTTCCTGCAAAAAAAGGAGTTTAGAATATGAAAGAGCTGGGCTATGTTAACTTTCTAGCTGCCATGGAGATTTATGTGCATATTTTTCACATAATATATTCCTAAATTTGGTTCAATTGACACCCCACCATTTCTGAATCAGGTTAGGACTCATTAAAAACTCTTATTCCAAGGCCCCACTGCAGACCTACTAAAAAGTCAAACTCTGAAGGTGGAAATCTACCTTTTAAAACTCCTGATAATTTCATGAACCTTGTGGAAATTTAGGCTCTATGAATGAAATAAGTGACAGTGAAAACCACAAACACGACATTTTATCATGATAAAGTCTTTTTGCTTGAGTGTCTAAGGCTGCTTTTTTTTCTAAGAGTATGGATATTTTTTTTTTGAAATGAGAAAGTGCCTTCTTCAGGAGTAACCTCTGAACCCATGTCCCCCGCTAAGTAAACCAGGTAGACAAACTCTGAACCTTCTTGGATCTTTGATACAAATTAGACAAGTTGGATGGAACGTGTTAGAACCTCCTTGTCCCTTCCCCTAACCTCCAAATCTCGGTAGAATTTCCAGGGAACACAGTGGTCTTAACAAGTGTTCAGGCTGTAATCCATGCTGCATTTCAGCCAATGGAAACCCATGCCATCTCAGGGGGAAACAAGTAGTTGGTAACTTTCTCAAAATCCTACCAAGGACATACTGTCCCATCTGAAATTAACTGTTTTATAAAAGATATGAGATATTCTTGCAAAAAATATAGGGAAAATGAGACATCTACTCCACTTGGAAGCTATGAAAGTTGATACACAGAGAAACAGTAAGGATGCAAGGACAGCTGGCTGTAGCAACCTCCCAGACATTGGGAGAGCCCTTCACAACACTATAAAGTAGGTAAAACTTGTCATTAATAACTCACATTTATAGCCATATTTATCAAGCACATACTATGAGCCAAGGACTTTGCTAGTGCTTTACTGACTTTAGCTCATTTAATCTTTGTAAAAACTCAAGGAAGCAGAGACTATCACCATCTATCTTATAGGTGAATAAAATTCATTTTAAAGATTTTGTTACTTGCCCAACTTGAATAGAAAGCAAGAGTTAAATTTATGTTGCTCTAACAAGAACCTAAGCCCTTAAACACAACACAACTGAAAAGGGACTTCAGAAGCATGATTCTTTATATTAACCTAGGTGATCAATGTCTCAGCCTGTTGACTTGCCTGCCTAAGATCTTCACCTAACACTCGAGAAGATCTACCCCTCAAATCCCAAAAAGGCAAGCATTCAGGAAACTTAGCTGTGATCATAACTAAGCCACTGTTCTTTTCTAGGGATTGGTGTCATCATTCTGGAAAAACAAGAGAATAGATAAAAATTTATAAATATATATTTAATAATATATAATGTATTATATCTAATATTATATGATATATTATATCTAATATTAGAGATAAGATAGATATATATATTCTCTCACTTGTGATAGTCTATAATCCAAGTGCCAAATGCCTTATTCACATATTCATACTAAGGTTTTAATAGTTTTGCTTTATTCTTTATTTTTTAATATTTTAATGTGCCCATGTTTGTTCCCAGAGGCATTTATATTCCAGAAAAGGCTAGTGTTTTAACTCAACAACAACAACAAAAAAAGACAGACAGAAAGAAAATGAGTCCTTAATAGTGGAAATTTCCAGGCAGAGTATCCAATGAGTGTTGAAAAGCTGTTGAATCCTGCTTGTATTTCTTTTCTCATTCTGAGGATGATTGTGTTCAGGAAATGCTCTCTGAGATAAGGCTTGATAAAGTGGGACCCAAGCCCAGCTCTCTGAAACAGGGTTGGCAAAAATGAGGTGAGAAAACAGAATCCACAAGCCAGCTGGCATACATGGCAGGGGGCCCTCTGTGCATCAGAGTTTCGGGGGAACCATAGAAACCATATGTGTAAGAAACACTGGCACAGGAGGGATAGCACATCACTATCTTCTCTACATGGGGGTAAATCCCCAGGACACTCAGGATGATGGCAGTTTCCAGGACTCTTATCTTCCAGGGAGCAGAAGCTCTTCTGTGCCCCATTGGCTAATGAGACAAGAACCATTTCTCTCACCCTCACCCCTACCTGGTCTCTCTTGGTTCAAATATCCCTCAGAGGATAGCTGGCTGACTAGAAATGACCTGTGTTTCAGTCCACTGATTTTAAGCTTGAGGACAGTATAGACACCCTTTTGTTACTCCTCACAGCTCATATCTCTTATACAGAGCAGATACTAACTGTATGTTGTATTAAAGAAAAAAATATAAAGTGGGGCCAAGTTCCCAAGTCAGAGAAACCCAATTTATATTCCATGTGAAATGAGTCAACATGTAGACCTATTTCCATTTGATATTGCTTGCAATTCATTCAATCATGCAACAAATATTTACTGAGCACTTGGTATATACCAGGCACTCTAAAAATAACTTTCATCATAAGAAAAAGTGTGGGGGGGGGGTTGTTTGTGTATTAGCAGTTTTTTACTTTTTGTAATGTCTCTTTTGCTTTTATTTTATGAATTATATTTTATTATGCTATTACTGTTGTCCTGATTTTGTCCTTTTGTCCTTCTCCACCCAGCACCCCACTCCCTCAGGCAATCTCCCCACTAGTGTTCATGTCCATGGGTCATGTGTATAAATTCTTTGGCTACTCCATTTCCTATACTGTACTTTACATCCCCATGGCTGTTCTGGAACTACCAATTTGTACTTCTTAATCACCTCAACTCTTCACCCATCCCCACATAACTCCCCTCCCATCTGGCAACCTTCAAAACACTCTCTGTGTCCATGATTCTGTCCTTATTCTTCTTGTTTGCTTAGTTTGTCTTTTCAGATTCAATTGTTGATAGATTTGTAGTCTATCATTTTATTGTTTATAGTTTAAATCTTCTTTTTCTTAACTAAGTCCCTTTAACATTTCATATAATCATGGTTTGGTGATGATGAACTATTTTAGTTTTTTCCTGTGCAGGAAGCTCTTATCTACCCTTTGATTCTAAATAATGGCTTTGTTGGGTAGAGCAATCTTGGCTGTAGGTCCCTGCTTGTCATGACTTTGAATATTTCTTGCCAATCCTTTTCAGCCTGCAAATTTTCTTTTGAGAAATCAGCTGACAGTCTTATGGGCACTCCCCTTTAGGTAACTAACTACTTTTCTTTTGCTGCTTTTAAAATTCTTTAAAATTCTCTCTTTATCCTTAACCTTTGGCATTTTAATTATGATGTGTCTTGGAGTGGGCCTCTTTGCATCCATCTTGTTTGGGACTCTCTGTGCTTCCTGGATTTGCACATCTATTTCCTTCATCAAATTAGGGAAGTTTTTTCTCATTATTTTTCAAATAAATTTTCAATTTCTTGTTCTTTCTCTTCTTCTTCTCGCACCCCTATGATGAGAATGTTGATACATTTGAAGTTGTCCCAAAGACTCCTAACTCCATCCTCAGTTTTTTAGATTCTTTCTTCTTTTTGTTGTTGTGATTGAATGTTTTTTTCTTCCTTATGTTCCAAATTATTGAATTGATTATTGGCTTCCTCCACTCCACTGTTGATTCCCTGTAAATTTTTATTCCACTTAATTTAAATTTCATTTCTGCCTGGGTCTTTTTTATGCTGTTGAAATACCCAATGTGTTCCTCAAGTATCCTAATAACCAGTGTTTTGAACTCTGCATTTGATAGATTGCTTATCTCCATTTTGGTTAGTTCTTTTTCTGGAGTTTTGTTTTGTTCTTTATCTGGGTCATATTTCTTTGCCTCATCATTTTGGCAGCCTCCCTGTGTTTGTTTCTGTGTATTAGGTAGGGTTGCTTTGAGTCCATGACTTAGTAATGTGACCTATTGTAGAAAAGTGCACCTGTAAGTTGGATGGAATAGAAAGGCAAATGCCAGGATGGGGCATCTCATGTGAACCAGGTTGATGGAGTCTCAGATATGGTGTTGCCACTCTGTAGTTCTGTGTTGCAGAGGGCTCAGAAAAGGGAAAATGGATGCACTTGGCCTCTGGAGTTTTGTCTGAGAAAAATCTTTCCCCCAGCACTTGCCCTGATGCCAGGTACTTCAGTTTCTCCCCATATACTGCTGGTGCCCTTCCAGCTGCTTCCCTGGTGCTGGGGCCCAGAGGGAGTGAGTCTGTGTAAGTCCTAAGACCTTTATGGGCCCTTTAAGAAAAGATCCCTGAGAATTCCAGTTTCATGTACTATCCCAACCCCCATTGGTTTTTACACCCAGAAGTCATGAGAACTTATCTTCCTGGCACTGGAACCCTGGAATGGGTGGTCTGGTGTGGGGCTGGAAATCCCTCACTATTTTTATCAATGACATGTGGGTATGGGACTGCCTGTTTCGTGTCTCCACATCTCTGCTCCTCCTACCCATCTAGATGAATGTGACTTCTTGAATTCCTTGTTTGTTAGACTTCCATACAGCTCAGTTTTCTGATGATTCTGAATGATACCTGTTTTGTAATTTAGTTGTAATTTTTGCTGTGGTTATGTGAGCAGGCAGGCTGTCATTACCTAGGCCTCTATCTTGACCAGAGGTCCTCATTTAATACTAACTGTTTAAGTCTTAAAATTATCTTTCTTCTTAAGGTTCTCTCTGACTATTCACTCATATTTATTACCAGTGTTACTTTTTTACATTATTTTCCATGGATATCTTTTGCTTTTGAATGAGTAGCTAAAATGTGAATCTAAAACTACTTCAATTTTACCTTTGATTTTATTTTTCCAGGTTAAGTTCAGCATTATTTCAAGTTCCCCCTTCCCCTCTACTTTTTCTATTTCAAATGGGATAGAATTGAAATTCTAGAGTAAACAAGATTTCCATATTTTATTATGTTTTATAGATGCTACCATTATTGGAAAGAAACTGAGTAACAGATACATGGATTCTCTCTGTGCATTTTTTCTTACAGGGCATGTGACTCTACAATTACCTCAAAATTAAAGTTATTTTTTTAACTAATACCATGTCTGATACCTAGTAGATGTTCAGTAGATTTTACTTTCCCACCTTATTCTCTATTCCTTCAACATCACTTCTTAAATGTATGTTTTAATTTTTGAGTAGACATTCATAAATATGTCCTAAGGCAAATCCTGTTAGCTTTGAGCTAACCTACAAAATTGGTGTTATACTTCTATGTCTCCTGAAGACTGATTAAAAAATATCTATAGCAATTAAGTAGAGAAGGAGCTCTAGTTGAGATAGTAGCATAGATAAGCAGAACCTCCCACAACCACATCAAAATTATTACTAAGCTACAGAACAATCATCATCCACAACTACCTGAAATTTAGCTGAACAGAAGTCCTACAACACAGGACATAAAGAAGAAGCCACTTTAAGACTGGTTGGAGGGGCCAAGATGCAGAATGGGCAGGTTCCACACCCACATGTGACAGATAAAAATTGTGAGGGATATCTCTCAGGGGTGTAGGTCCCCTGTTGAAAAGCCAGGTCCTCTAGCCCAGACTTCCAGTACCAGAAAAAGGAGTCCCCATAACTTCTGACTGTGAAAAACACAGCCAGACATTATGACTGAGTGAGCCTGTGAGCTTCTGAAGTCCCAGGCATCCTCTTAAAGGACCCACACACAGACTTACTTGGACTTATTTGCTCCGAGCTCCAGTGCTGGGGTAGCTTTTCAAAAGGCACTGGGGACATACAAAGAAGGACTGAATTGTCTGACATCATAGCAAGGGTTATAGGGGCAGCTTTCTCCCAGACAGAAGAGCTGAAAGAGACCATTGTTTTTGTTTGTTTGTTTTTACTGAGCCCTCCCTATACAAGGCCAGAAGGCGGACATCATATTGGAGTTTCCATCTATCTGGCTAATACTATTTGTACTGTCCGGGTGATTGTTGAGACCTCACCCCACCCAGCTTCCAGGTTAACTCAGACCTCTTCTAGTGACTTGTCTACACAAATGGCTTGTCTTGGCTCATGCTTCAGACTTTCTTAAAAATCTCTCAAAGAAGTAACATCTGGCCTCAGTGTGGCCCATTCCTCTTGCTAAGTGGCTCCCAGTCCAGCACTAGTGGCAGTAGGCCTTGGTTTCAGTTTAACCTCTCCTGGGCACCTCCAAACCCAGCACAAGTAGCTACCATCTGTAGATTACTTTGTAGCTCATACTAGTTGGCCTTAGTCAGGGCACAGGTGGTAGCTGATCTCAGCCTGCATCTCCCACAAGACTCCAGAGCTAGCACACCTGGTGGACAGCTTTAGACCACACCGAAGCACCGAAGACCCCAAGTAATATACTCAAGAGACAGAATCAGCAAGCACCAGAGCTCCACTGAAATAAGTCATGTTCCATGGATTCAGCCTCTGCACAGCTGATCTTTCACAGTTAGTACTCACAGCTGATAAACCCAGGGGTAATTCCCTCCCATTGAGGTGTAAATAGCAATCAAGGCTCAACTATCATAGGAGGGTGCATACAGCCCACATAGGGGGCATATCTGGAGTTCCTAGTTCAGATTATTGGGGAGGCTGTGCCACTGGACCTTACAGGACACCTATTACATGAGGACACTCTACCAAGACCAGGAGATGTAGCAAGCTCTACCTAATACATAGAAACAGACACAGAGACACAGCCAAAATAAGGAAACAAAGAAACGTGTCCCAAATAAAAGGACAAAACAAAACAACAGAAAAAAAAGCTAAACAAAATGGAGACAAGTAATCTTCCAGATATAGAGTTCAAAACCTGGTCATAAGGATGCTCAATGAACTTGGGGGAAGAGTAGATGAACTTAGTAAGGACTTAAACAAAGAGACAGGAAACAAAAAGTGGAGATAGAAAGCATAAAAAAGAACCGGTCAGAAAGAAGAATACACTAACTGAAATAAAGAATACATACATTATAGGGAATCAATAGTGGAGTAGATGAAGCAGAGGATGAAATTAAGCAATTTGGAATATAAGGAAACAGAAAACTCCCAATCATAACAGTAAAAAGTAAAAAGAATTTTAAAAAATCAGAATAGGGTAAGGAGCCTCTCAAACAAATTTACATATACCAACATTTACATCATGGGAGATGCTTGGAAGGAGAAGAGAAAGAACAGGAAATTGAAAACCTATTTCAAAAAATAATGATGGAAAACTTCCCTAGCCTGGTGAAGGAAATAGACATATAAATCCAGAGAAGCACAGAGTCCTAAATAAGATGCACCCAAAGAGGCCCACACCAAGACATATCGTAATTAAAATGCCAAAGGTTAAAAACAAAGAAAGAATTCTAAAAACAGGAAAAAAAGGAAGGGGGAAAAAAGATACAGAAAAAGAAAATCCATTAGTTACCTACAAGGGAGCTCCTATAAGACTGTCAGCTGATTTCTCAACAGAAACTTTGCATGCTAGAAAAGATTGACATGAAATTCTAAAAATGATGGAAAGCAAAAACCTACAACCAAGATTACTCCACACAGCAAACTATCATTTAGAATAGGGAAGATAAAGAGATTCTGTGACAAGAAAAAGCTGGGGTTCTCACCACCAAACCAGCATTAAATGAAACATTAAAGGGTCTCCTTTAAGAAGGAAAAAAATATAAAAAATATGAATAGTAAAAAGCAAAAATACATATCTTTTAATAATTACTTTAAATGTAAATGAAGTATTGCTCCAATCAGAAGATATACAGTGGCTGAAAGCTTAACAAAACAAGATCCTTACATACGCTGTTTACAAGAGACTCACTTCAAATCATAATACACACAGAATAAAAGTAAAGAAATGGAAAAAGATAGTTCATGAAAATAGAAGAAAAAAGCTGGGGTAGCAGTAATTTTACTAAACAAAATAGATTTAAAACAAAATAGACAACGTAGACTTTAAAATAAGAGACAAAAGAAGGATCCAGCAATTCCACTTTGGGGTATTTATCTTAAGAAACCTAAAACACTAAGTCAAAAGACATATCCATCCATATGTTCATTGCAGCATTATTTATAATAGCCAAGATCTTGAAGCAGCCTAGATATCTATAAATAAATGAATGGATAAAGAAGTGGTGCATATATAACTGGAATATGATTCAGCCATAAAAAAAGAATGCAATCTTGCCATCTGCAGCAATATGAATGAATCTAGAGGGTATTTATTGTGCTGAGTGAAATAAGTTGGAGAAAGACAAATGCAAGATGATTTCACTTATATGTGGAATCTTAAAAACAAAATAAATAAGACAAACAGAAACAGACTCATAGATGCAGAGACCATTTTGATGGTTGCCAAATGAGAGGGGGGTGGAGGATGGATAAAAAAGGTGAAGGAATTTAGAAGTACAAATTGACCCTGGCAGGTGTGGCTCAGTGTGGACCAAAATGTTGGTTATTCAATTCCCAGTCAGGGCACATGCCTGGATTGCAGGCTGGGCCCCCAGTTAAGGGCATGTGCAAGGCAACCAATCCATGTTTCTCTCACACATCTGTTTCTCTCCCTCTCCTTCTACCTCATTTCCTCTCTCTCTAAAAATAAATAAATAAAATATTTTTTAAAAAATAAATAAAAATTTAAAAAAGTACAAATTGGTGACTACAGAATAGTCATGGGATGTAAAATACAGCATAGGGAATATTGTTAATAATATTGTAATAACTGTATATGGCGTCAGATGGGTACTATCACTTTGTAAGTTATTATAAATGCCTAATCATGCTGTTGTATAGCTGAAATTAATATGATATTGTATATCAACTATATTAAAAATAAAAAATTATTTTTAAATGAAAGAAAATACTGTGTTCTAAGTCATAATATGGGATCATGAGATCTTCTCCAGCAGGGTTGTTTTAATCTCTGTGGCAATATCTGTTGTTAACTTTTTTTCACTTTGAAATTTCTCCACAAACAACTAGCACTCCTTTCCCTTTTTGAGCTATAAAAAATAGAGTGCCTATGTGGATATCTCAAAGCTTTGCATCTGTATTTTTGAAACAAGAAATCCTTTGCTTAGCACTATTCTAGAAAGAGAGATAACTGATAGAGCTAGTCCTAAGAAAAATTGGAAGGTAAATAAAATTTGCCTTGAACCTCAATCCCATTTAGCTTTCCAAAAGCATCTATCTCTCAAGGAATTCCCAAGGGAGGTGTTGAAATCTCCTTTTGCTTCCTAGATTCCTTGTAATGTCAACTCACTCAAACCATGTATTCCCCCAACTGAAGTATTATCAAATTTATTTATCTTTTGTCTGAAAAAAATCTTATTTCAAAAACTCAGTTTAATTTTCCTGTTTAAAATATTCTATGTAAGGCAAAAGGGCCCTTGAACTGAAGCAGATGTAACTGTGGAACCAGCTGCTGGTAGCAAATATCTGATTTAATGGCCTTTCCATTATTATGTGAATCAATTTTTACATGTTCTAGTAAAAGAGAGGGAGGTTGTTTTGCTCTGCTGACAGATGAGAAGTTAAAGAAAAAAAATTCAACAGAAAAGCATATTGGGGAATCCCCCCTAGCATCGGCCCAAATGGGACTTTAATGTACACAAAATCAGTAGTTGTGCCTGATTCATGTCATAAAGTGAATTGGGCCTTGGCTAGGAGGAGAGAACTAGAAAAGTAAAAATACAAGATCAATGATTGAACAATGAGGACAATGGCTAATACAGATAACTCTCTACTGCTGACAAGAAGAATTCAAGTTAGAGACAGAAGGTAAAACTACTGGCTCCTAAAAGAAAAATGGCCCCAAGGATCTTTGGCACTGAGATAATCAAAGCCAAATCTCAATCAAATTTCAACAGGGAATTAGACTCAAGTTCAGGGAACACTCTGACCAGAGCCTATCACTGAATCAGGAGTAAATTAAACTATGCCTGACAATCATTAGTAGAATGTAAGAAAAGTACTATTTTCATCTACTGGCATTTATTTCCACAGGAAAAAGAACTTCAAATTTTTAGTTGTTTTACAATTTATTTCTCAAACTGGCCAACAAGCTCAAGTGCTTATTAGAGCATGGTGCTCTTGATATGAAAACACTAGGTACAAGCATGTTTGTCTCTACCTCAGTTTAACAACTCAAATCTTAGGCCCTCTGAAGACAAGCAAAAGACAATGGTCTTTGGAGTAAAACCTTGTTTAAGTCATACCTTAGCCATTAACTAGCAATTTGTGGACAATTTTCTTAGACTTTAGAGTCTGTTTTTTAATTGTCAGAGTATTATGTTACTAACTAATAAGATGTTGAGGGGGGAATTAGAGATAATACATTCAAAGTGACTAGCACTATACAGGCACAGAGAAGGAACATAAGGAATAGTTGTGACTTTTATGATCTTGCCACATTACAGCCTCCTGTGGCCAGAAATTTGTTTCCAAGTTTAGCTTCTTTAAGTCATAAATAATCTATCTTCCAAAATGATCGTTACAGACAATGCCACAGTTCCTTTCCCTTAGAGATGATCCTTTGTTCTGCAGCAGCTAAGGCAAATTCCTGATGAGTTAGTTATGGCCTCAGGTGTTAGTCCTTCTTTTGGATAGGCACCATGTTAACAGGAGATTCTCAGTCATTCATCAACAACCCATTTACTATGGCTCAGGCACTGCACTAGGTCAGGGAACACACAAAGTAATAAGATCATCAATTTTCAAGGAGCTCATGAGAGCTCACAATGATTTATCATAAAGAAAAAAAAAAGGCCTACAGATGTTCAGCCATTTACTTTCTATTAATGTACAGAGTTAAATTTAGATACTATATATGCATACATCTTCTATAGTAGATTCATTTATTTCATTTATGTCTCATACCATGTGTCTGTTTAGAAAATAGATATAATGCCAGTTATTTTAATAGAGAGAATTTAATAGAGGGATTTACTTAAAGAGGTTTTGAAGAACTAGAAAAATGCAAAAGAGAACATTTGGGAAGTAGTAACTGCAGAATGCAGCTTCCACGCCTAGGGCTGGGGTAACGAAAGGAAATGGGTTATTAGAATAAAGATTTAGAGGATGACCCTGTGAAGCTGAGACCCAGAAATCTGAGGAAAAGACACTACCCAGCAGGTGTTAATGACTTGGGTGCTCAGAGGAGGGTCCCTATGGAGCCAGAACTCAGTAGGTACAGACATTTGTGAGGGATAAGGTTGAGTATAGGAGTATGGAGAAAAAATTGAGAACTGAAACAAATACTGCTGAAACTAGCCACTGCTGCTGGGGCAAAGTATCAGTGCTGGTGTGACAGTGAAAGGAACAGGAGGCCAACAAACAGGAAGACCTGTGACACTTTTCCTTCCCTCTTCCTGCTTTCAGTCTCCCTGAGTGTTCTCTGTTGGCAGAACCTCACCGGATCCAGCTGGCAAAGAGGAACATGGTCTACAGGATCCCAGACAGAGCATCAAACAGGAAGTATAGAAGAGTAAGCTTGAAACTGAAAAAATAATAGTTTAATGACCAACACACTATTTTGTCTTTAATAGATTTTTACCCATAATTCTGCTCAGAGTTGTCTTGGCCCAACTTCAGTAGTAATACCTACTCATGTAGCCATTGAACTGGGTGCCAAAGGAGTTCAAAAAAAAGACTAAATAAATGTTAAGAAACTTTGACTCTAAGACTTGTTCTGGCAGTATCTGGTATTTAAAAAAAAACTAAGAAAAATAAATAATATAATTGTTTTGTTGTTTTAGAAAGAATAATAAAGATCATCTAATCTTGTCCATTGTTTTATAGAGTATCTTAGTAATTTTTATTACAGTTGGAATTCTTTACCATCTATATGCAACCTATCTTTTCAATGAAATGGGAGTGCTGAACTAAATGACCTTGACTCTATCAAACGTGGTTTGTCTCCATTATCAGTCTGTCAACATTCCCCCACCAAGCACACCCAGTCATTCAACAAATATATAACTAAATGTTAGGCATTGCACTAATTCCTGAATATGGAGTTTCTATCTTCAGTAATATTACAGTCTTTACAGGACACAGAAAAACAAATAGCAGGTTATAAGACAATGGTTTCAGGGTACTGATGGAGGTATGCACAGAGCATTAGGCAAACATGGAGGAGTGCCATTTACTCCAAACTAAAAGTGGAATTTACAGAAAACAGGAGGCCATTCCAGACAGAAGGAAATGCATGAGCAAAGGTTAGTAAGGAAAGGAAGTCGTTTTCAGTCTCCACCAAGACAGATATAAAGCCAAGACAGATCACAATGTGTGTTTGTATAATTTAGCTCAATTAAGAATTTCCTAAACAGCAATATATTAAAGCACTATTTTACATAACAACAATTATAAAGAAGCAGTTCCAGAATTGGTTAATTAAGCAGCTTAAAAATGTCAAGTTTCCGCCCTGGCTGGCATAGCTCAGTGGATTGAGCGTGGGCTGCAAACCAGGCATCGCAGGTTTGATTCCCAGTCAGGGCACTTGCCTAGGTTGCAGGCCATGTCCCCCAGCAACCGCACATTGATGTTTCTCTCTCTCTCTCACCCTCTCCCTTCCCTCTCTGAAAGTAAATAAATAAAATCTTTAAAAAAAAATCAAGTTTCCTCTATTTTGATTCTTTGTGAATTCTTTCTTTTGTGATTCTCTGACCTCTCTTTCATAGCTGCAAGCATCATATTCTCAACACAACATGCAAAAGCAAGAAGAAAAGGTAGACCTTTCTCCTTAAGCATCACTCCTTTTTTAATCAGCTAGAATCATCTTTCCCAAAAGCCTCTCTAGGGGTCTGTGTTACAGAAAAAAGCCTAGAGTAAAAGCCTGCATGAAGTAGTTATTCATGGGAGACAGACTGAGATGACCGAAACAAGGGAAGGAGAAGAAAGTCCACGCAAAGGTGTGTTATTAAGCTGGCTACCAACAAATTGTGGCTGGGTCCCACTGGCGTCCTCTGAAGAACCATGTAGACTGCACTTCAGGCTCACCAGTTCAAGACAAAAAAGAAGGGAATGTTTGCCTACTTGCTCCTGTCCCCCATTAGATAAGGGTTTACCCAGGGAAGTAAACTCTGTTACACTTCCACTTCCATGAACACACAAACATGGCTGCATATTCCTGAAGTGCCCCACAAAGAGGTACGGAGATAGTCCAAGGCAGAAAGCAAGAAACTCACAGAGACAAGGTTCTATAGGCTGCATTTGGATGGACATCTGCTTGTAATAGCAATGGGCAGAGCACAGAGTAGGGCTGAGAAAATATGAGGCAAGATCAATAATGTCTAACACACCTCCCAACAGACTGTCCCTAAGTCTCCACTGTAAGTCTCACACCATCACGCATTCCAAAACTACAAAGAATGTTAGGGAGCAGTGATAAAAGAGAGCTACAGACTTATAATTCAAAGTGTTACATCAATAGATAAGCCCTGAAAAAAATGTAGCTGTATGTTAAGCATGTTAGAGATGTGGAGTTATTTTTCAAAAGAAAAAGTTAAAAGTGCTGAAAGAAGTGCCTGTGCAGAGCTGGAAATGGAAGTGCGGAGCACTGCATTGTGGGGATTTCTTCTTTTTCTTTTATGTCTTAACAGTGTTCTCACACCTTACATAAAGTTCGTGTTTAACTTTGATTAAAGAAACATTTAAAATTGTATGTGAAAGCTACCAAACACTGTAACTTACATAATTCATATACTTTTTGCCTTCAGAGGCCATTGGTGGCCCTTAAAATAGCTTTAGAAAGAGCAGAGCAAGAGAATGCTATTACAGTGCCTAGCTTGCAATAAGGAGTCAAATGCTTAAGAAAGAAATGGGAAGAGGGACAGAAAGAACTAAGCAGTGCAGAAGGAAGCCTCTGGTTAGCACTGCCCCACCACCCCTCCCACTTTGGCGAGTTGGAAAGGTGACCAAACACAGCAAAACCATCTAGGAGCTTTCAGTTAGGGACTTCACTCTGAAATATTTTTGACATAGTTAAAATAAGGACAAGAAGGGAAGCCTTAGACTTAGTTTTATCTTTTTGTTCTTCAGTCTAAGTGGATTAAATAACAGTATAACACTAGAGTTTTAAATATCAAGGTTGTACTGGGCACCTAAAGAACTCCTCTAATAAACAATTATTGTCCCAGGAAACAAAACAGCAAACATCCTTGCCAGATATTAATTACTTAGCCTTCAAATACTGGTGCATAAACTCTTTGGTAGACACTAGCTGAAAAGTGAAAATTCTCTTCAGTGAAAAGAAAGTGGTCAATGAATTTCTGAATTAAATATCCTGGAATAGCCTGTAATACAATGACCTGTTAATTCCTCCTTTGTGTCCCCAGTGCTTACTATGATGCCTTGCATGCAGGAGGTGCCATATAAATTATTGTTGACATGAATTAAACTCTATTGAATAGTGGAATTTATTTGGCATGTTTCCCAGTCATTCTATCACATATTTAACCTTGTCTTTATTTATCCCATACACTTGTGTGTTGACTGGCAAGTTTTCTGAATTTCCTGTTGCAGAACTCAATCATGACAGAAGAGAAGAAAAAGGAAAGGAAGACAAAGTATGAAGATGGGAGAAAGAAAAATACAGGGCAGAAAGAAAGGGAAAGGAGAATAGGGAAGAACAGGGAAAAAAAAGGGGATTGAAGCTTTGCAAAGAGTCCCTGAGGTAGGAGAAAGTGAACTAACGGTGTTTAAAATTGCTCTCTTATCTTCAACCAGTGAATCGAACCATGCTACATCATTTCGCTTTGACAACTACTCAAAATCTTCAAATTTCCCTGCCCTTTTAATAATCATATTAAAAATGTCCCCATTATGACATTTCATAAAAAAATTCAAAAAATTTAGATTGATAAGCAATAAAATTTATAAACAATTTAAATCTTACTATATTTACCTCCTAATTTCTTTTATCATTTTTTCTGTTCTTAACACAAAAAAATGATATTGAGTAGGTTGGATTAGTTACCATTAAAAAGAAGGTTTTATTTCCTAAGCCTGATTGCCTAGATTAGAATGCTATCTTCAGCACAATCTCACTGCTGCTATTCAGTCATAGACTGCTGTGAACAAAAATGCCAGACTTTAAAAGATTATACATTGCATATTGGATGGGATGTAAATCTCCTCTCTACTTTTAATATTTGTCAGTTCTTAGTAGAACTGTCCAAATTTTGGTGCCACCAATGAAGTGTGATGTGGGATCCATGGAGAAATTAAAGATGACAGAAACAAAAAATGATTCCAGATTAGTGGAATGAGTATCAGTATGAAATCCCAATGGAGATGAGATTAAATACTTTAAAGAAAAAAATGTAGGAAGATTTAATTAGTCTTCAAAATATTATTGGGTAGTGTAGGACTGATGTTAGGCAGTTGTTTTCTTTTGCTATTAAGGAAAGAAAAGTGGAAATAAGCTTTATTATTAACCAAAACCATATAAATTTGAAAGAATCTTTTACCTCAAGTTTTAGTAAAACTCTAGACAATATTACTATATCAAACCTGTCAGAAGACCTTCAAGTGAATTCTGCTACAAACAACCAAGGAAGCAAATTTACTTTTGGGTAACAGTCTTATTTTACTATCTAAAGCCTTTGAAATAGTGTGATAGCATGTGGCTCCCTTATTTAGCTGTGTTCTATAGAAAGTTTGACTTCCCATAGAGTGAGGAATATCACACAGGTAAATTAACCATGAAGTCCAACTAAATCATAGCAACTAGTTTAACAAAACATCAATCAGAATAGTGTGAATTTTATAAATCCAATCTCTTTCAATCTCAGGCTAGTTAACCAGTTCATAGCTAGGGTTCTCAGAGATGCCACATCTTACATTCCAGGTATAATTCCAGTCTCCAGTGACAACTGAGCCTTGAGTTACTTGTTCCCCTGAGTTTCATAACCCAAAATCCTTCACAAGTCTCCCTCATGTCAGTCGTTTTACTTAAATCATCTACTACAGTCGTTATCTTCCTACTCACATGTACAGATTATTATCATATTTATTAACTCCTTTCTTTATGTTCTGTTGCTAGTTAGGCTTGTTATAAAATTCATACTTGGAAACCCAAATTTTCAGCAGCATGTTTTAAATAACTCAGTGGACAGCAAGCAATTGACAGCTAATGGGGAAGTAGTAAAATCCATTTGAGTAGTTGGTATTCTGAAGTCTCCACCTTTGGCCTGACTTTCTCTCAGGACCTCCTGTTATTCCACTTAGGTTCTGTGAATGATCTCATCTGCCCCAATGGCTTTAATCATTAATTATTCACTGAAGACTCTCTAATCTTTATCTTCAACATATTCTTATCTCCTGAGTTCCTGATTTAAACATCCAACTGATGAGACATAAAGGAAAGAATAAAGACATGGGACCTCATGAAATTAAAAAGCTTCTGCATGGCTAAAGAAAACAGCATTAAAATGAAAAGAGAACCAACCACATGGGAAAACATATTTACCAATGATACCTCACACAAGGGTTTGATCTCCAAAATGTATAAAGAACTCACACAACTCCACACCAGGAAGTCAAAAACTCAATTTAAAAATGGGCAAAAGACTTGAACAGACACTTCCCTAAGGAGGACAGACAGAGGGCCCAGAGACATATGAAAGGATACTCATCATCAGTAGTCATCGGAGAGATGCAAATTAAAACCACAATGAGATACCACCTCACGCCATCATAAACAAATCAACAAACAAGCATTGGAGAGGACACAGAGAAAAGGGAGCCCTAGTGCACTGTTGGTGGGAATGCAAACTGGTGCAGCCACTATGGAAAACAGTATGGAATTCCCTCTGAAAACTAAAAATGGAACTGCCTTTTGACCTAGCAATTCCACTGCTGGGATTATACCCTAAGAGCCCTGAAACACCAATCCAAAAGAACCTATGCACCCCAATGTTCATAGCAGCACAATTTACAATAGCCAAGTTCTGGAAGCAACCTAAGTGCCCATCAGGAAACGAATGGATCAAAAAACTATGGTACGTTTACACAATGGAATTCTACACAGCAGAGAAAAAGGAGCTCCTACCCTTTGCAACAGCATAGATGAACTGGAGAGCATTATGCTAAGTGAAATAAGCCAAGCAGTGAGTGTCAAATACCATATGATCTCACCTTTAACTGGAATATAATCCACAAAAGAAAAAACAAACAAAATATAACCAGAGTCATTAAAATTAAGAACAATCTAACAATAGCCAGAGGGGAGGGGAAGGAGACTATGGGGAGAAGGGTTTTCAGGAAGCACTATAAAGGACACATGGACAAAACCAAGGGGGAGGGTGAAGCAAGGGAGGGAGGTGAGTTTGGCTGGGGTGGTGGGGTGGGGGGAGTGGTGGGGAGAAAATTCAGGCAACTGTAATTGAACAACAATAAAGTAATTTTTGGCAAAAAAATAAAATAAAAAATAAAAAAGTTATGGAAAAATAAATAAATAAATAAACATCCAACTGAATATTTCAACTTGTATGTCTTACCACATCTCAAATCCAACTTGTCCAAATTTGAATGATTCATCTACATCCTCCCCTCTATCAAGTTTCACCTTCTGTTTTTTATGTGAGTGTCACCACCCCCTCTACCCAGTTTTTTAATTCATAAACTTGGTAGTTACCCTGCCCACCTTATTTTCCCTTTTGCCTACCTGTTTTTTTTTTTAAAAAACCATGTTCTATGAATTAAACTTTATTAATTGCTTCCAAATACATTTTCTTTATCTAATCCTCAACATCATTACTGTTATTACTAATATTTTATTATTTTAAATCATTATTATAACAGTTCAGGACTTCCTACTCCACTTGACTATGCCCAATCCATTCTTGCCCTGACACCATTCATTCATTCATTCATTCATTCACTTAACAAAAAGTTTCTAGGGGCATAATATGTGCCTAGCTCTGCTTTTGGTTCTGGACCTTACCTTGCATTCAGTGTGATCACACTAAAATGCAGATTTGGTCACGTGATTGTCTTGTTTCAAATCCTTTCAATTTCTAGTGTCAGAAAAAAATTCTCCAGTGTCTACAGGCTTTATATAAAATCTAAGCTTACTTATATGAAAGTATAGCTTACTGGGATCTCCATGTCATGGCCTGCCTACCTTGTCACTGTCATTTCTCGGCAGTTACTTTCACCTCTACTCCTACTTTATTTTTCTAGCAATATCCAGTCATTTTCAATTTTTCCACTGTTCCATGCTCCTCCTCACCTCTTGGTATGGCTCTCAGCTTCCCTCTCTGCCTGGAGTGTCCATGTCTTCTACTTCAATGCTTAAGTCACAATTGTCCTTCAAAAACCACTGCTGGTGTTTTCTCCTTGGAATAGCTTTCTTTGCCCGGTTCTTACTGTGTGCTCTGTGACAGAAGGGCTTCTCTTGACTTGCTCCTATACCTCCTATAATCACCTCTGACATAGCCCATAATATTTATATTCATTAGTTTACATGTAAACCTGTCTTCCTAGACGTGAGCTCTTTGTGGGAACATGATTTTATTTTTTTTTAGCACCCTTGTGCTTAGTACATGGTATGTGCTTAATAAATATTTATTCATTGAATTTCTGCACAGTTGGGAAGATGTCTATGAAAAAAGATTATGAACCTATCTTTACTGTTTAAGAGGATATAAAGCAGTGGGAAAAATAAGCAAAAGTAGGTTAAGGAAAAGAAACCTGCCCTGGCTGGTGTAACTCAGTGGATTGAGCGCGGGCTGCAAACCAGGCATCGCAGGTTCGATTCCCAGTCAGGGCACATGCCTAGGTTGCAGGCCATGTCCCCCAGCAACTGCACATTGATGTTTCTCTCTCTCTCCCTCTCCCTTCCCTCTCTAAAAATAAATAAATAAATAAAATCTTTAAAAAAATTGTTTGGAAAGGAAAAGAAACCTTTAAGATTGCTTGCCTTTATTTTAATTAAAAAGAAAGTCACAACTTCCTTGTGAAAGATGTGGAAGAGAGAGGCAAGGGGCACTACTAAAGTAATTTGGACCTATTTTCACTGAAGTCTGAAGCAATCAGAAAATGCAAGTTATGGGTGTTGTAATAGCCTGAAGGGGAGATGGTATTGATGTTGTTATTGTTTCATATATATTGAGAATGAAGGCAAGGGATTAAGTTATGAGGCAGAGGCAATAACTTTGTCAAGGTTGCGATAGGTAGGTCTGGGTGCCCCCTGGAAACCTGTTTACAATTTTCTGCTGTATTAAGTTAGCAGAGCTGAACACAGTGCACCTGTTTTCCACCTCTTGCCCTGATTAACAATTTGCTTTTTCACATTCTAGCAAATGTCATTCTGTACAAGCACCTGATTAAATGAGCAATGAACAAAATTAGATAATGATACAGTATCCAAATGAGTCAGTAAGGATTCAACCAAACCACAGCCTAAACCTTAGGAAAATTGTTTGCAACAACTCATATTTATGAAGAAATATGGGGGGGGTGGGTAGGAAACATAATATAATTAGTATTTCGTGTGATTGTGTTGGTTCAGGTAAGATATTTCATCAGCCCATCAGGAAGTCTGTTCACCAGGTTGAATCTCATCAGCTGAAGATGTAGAACAATAAAATCGTGGAGCTGAAATAAGCCTCTGAGATATGCTGTTCTAGTTCTTTCATTTTACAGGTGAGGAAACTAAAGCCTAAAGATGTTTTTAAAAGTGTTCACTAGAAAATTACTTTCAATATTCTCCTAAGGTCAAGGTTTCAAAAAATGATCCCCTTATATTTCAAATGCTCTAATATTAGTTTAGACAGGACAGTGCAGCTTACAAAGCTGCCAAGGTCAGGAATCACCATTTTCTCTGCTGACACACAATAGCTACATTTCCAAAAAGCTGCTTTCCTGTAATTATCACAACAGATTTACAGATTTTAAAGAGCAATGTCAGACTGAAGAGTGAGGCTGCATGTGTACAAGTCAGTATGTAAAATATATCCAGTAAATTATTCTTGTCTTTGAGGGAGTCTTCACCTCTAAATGCTTTAACCTAATTAGCCTGTTACTTGGAAGGAATAACTGAAAAAGGAGTTTGTCAGATAAATGTGTGGAACTGTGAAGGTCATAATGAAATAAAGTCATGAAATAAAACAAAATCCAGGATAATCAAGTAATACCCTTTCCACAACTTCTAAATGACAGCTGAAATTTCAAAAAAAAAAAATTGAAGTCAGAAATCAATGCTGAGGCTATTAAAAATAATCTCAACCATGTTCTTCCTTGCAAAGGCTGTAGTGACATACTTTCAGGTAATTGAGAAACATAGATCCTCTTCTTAACTTTCCTCTTTCCCAAAATATAACCCTGAGAAAAGAATCCAGGCCAAATCATCCTATATCGGAAAGCCCGGGACATTATTGGGACACATGGAGTTCATCCTGACTGACAAGTTTTAGGGAGTTATTCAAGCCAGAAAAGGCCAATCGGACTTCAAATTCCACTATCTGCTCAGGTAGTATCCTTTCTGTTGAGACCAGAGAATTCCTGCCAATTTGGACAGTCACACTCTGTAGTGTGGATTTCTGCCCAGGGAAGCTGGATGGCTACCAACTCCTGCTTCACAGAGAATCATCTACACTCTTGGGAAAATTTTTTTTGGTCATGAACCATGCAGAAGGAAGTTTCATATGAATGAAAGTAGCCCTGGCAGAAGTTACCAATGGCCTGGAAAGAAAAAATGGATTACCAGATGATTTTGAGAAGTATAAGCAGGGTGAACCCTTGAAAAACTTTGGGAAGAGGACAGGTACAGTGGTTGGTGGAGAATTATCATTTACCTTGCTATCCTCCCAGCTCTGCCATTATAACACTTTACTCATTTTTGATACCCTAATGAAATAATTTGCAAGTTTATTAAGTATAAATGATATGCTGCTGTAGATACTGCAAGTAGATCTAAAAAGGTGTTAAAAGAACCTCAGCATGTAGCTTATTATGTTGTAGTAGAAAAGACAATACAAGAAGGCAAGCAGAGTGTGATAAAGACCAATGACATTGTATAGAATAACGGTGTTATCTCAGGTGAGATAATCTAAGAGATTGTGTTTCAGGAAAAGAATTTTAGGAGTCTGGCTAGGATTGGAAGATGGTGTGAAGGAGACACTAGTTACACCTCAATATCTATTTCCTCTTTATTTTTAACAGAAAAAGCAACTAATAATACTTGTATGGATACCAAATCAATAGATTACATTTCACAGCATACCATAGACTTGGTTGTAGTCACATGCTTAGGTTCTAACCAAGGAGACTTAAGCAAAGTGTAGTGTAGACAACCAGAAAATCTGCTTAAAATGTCATGAATCAGCAGGCAGAGGCACCAATTTTCATACTTTTACCTTTTCTTATTTCTCTGGCCTGGAACTTTACCATGATTGCTAACATAGCATCCATTTTAAAATAAAAGATAATCTTGAGGTTAGAAATCACATTCTCGGATGTCAAAAGGGGCACAAAAATAAGTAGAGAATATGCAGTCTTTCAAGGTTAAAAGTCTAGACTTTTCCCAAAAGCATGTTGATTAGGGATTAAAAATAATTCTAAAATAGGGAAGGACAAGCCTTTATACTGTTACAATATAAAAATTAGAAAAATATTCATCCCCATTATTATTATTTTAGATGAGTAAACTTTTAACATTAAAAATAAGATATACTGCCCTGGCTGGCGTAGCTCAGTGGATTGAGCACGGGCTGTGAACCAAAGCATCGCAGGTTCGATTCCCAGTCAGGGCACACGCCTGGGTTGCAGGCCACAGCCCCCAGCAACTGCACATTGATGCTTCTCTCTCTCTCTCTTTCTCCCTCCCTTCCCTCTCTAAAAATAAATAAATAAAATCTTAAAAAAAAATAAGATATACTAACATAATAACCATAAGTTCAATGAAATTAACATTAAGAAAAATTTACATATTATTCTTATTTTTTGTTTCTAATATGGACCAGCAGCAATTCTTTCATCAGTCAGTAGAAGTCTACACACAAACATTTGGAAATTGTTGCCCTAGATTTTAGAAATTTTATTTCTAGAGTAGTAGTTTCCCAAATGTGACATTTAAGATGATTTTGAGTGATAAATGAGGTGATTTAGGTAGTATACTGAAGGTGCCACATATACTGGCCAGTAAATAACAATGACTCACAATGAAACAGGTATGTATTTTTCCTGTTTTCTTCTGAACAGAGAGGTCTTCTGAACAGAGAGGGAGACTCAGTTTGGAACTATTCTATCAATGATCCAACACTAAGGAAATCTCCCATTTAATAAAGAGGAAGTGGATATCAATATCAGAATATGGCAAAAGTGCAGGTAAAAATAATTAGTTACAATTTAATTAGTATTGCTTTTTTCTATTATATTTTTATAGTTACCTTTTATAGTAAAGATATTCCATTTAAACTAGTGATAAAAAGCTTTCTTTGAAAACAAGTTTATATAAGGTTTTAAAAAGTCAGTCTATATTAAGTAACATCTTATGAAGATGGTACAAAAATTACTGACTAAATGGAAACTTAACTCTGTGAGGGTCATACAGGGATGAGGAGCCAGGATATGCCTCTACACTGAAAACCTAGGCAACCAGTCAAAATGAAACAACTTAGTTCAGCCAGAAGGTCCTTTTTTTATATTTTATTGATTATGCTATTACAGTTGTCCCATTTTTTCTCCCCTCTATTCCTCCCTTCCCCATGCCCCTCCTCCCACCCACATTCCTTCACCTTAGCTCATGTCCATGGGTGGTACATATAAGTTCTTTGGCTTCCCCATTTCCTATACTATTCTTAACCTCTCCGTGTCTATTTTGTACCTACCATTTATGCTTCCTATTCCCTGTATCTTTTCCCCCATTCTACCCTGTCCCCACTGATAACCCTCCATGTGATCTCTATTTCTATGAATTTGTTCCTGTTCTAGTTGTTTGCTTAGTTTGTTTTTGTGGGTTCTTTTTAGGTTCGATTGTTGATAGTTGTGAGTTTGTTGACCTTCTTTTTCTTAGCTAAATCCCTTTAACATTTCATATAATAAGGGCTTGGTGATGATGAACTCCTTTAACTTGAAGATCTTGCCTTGCCTTGGAGTTCTCTTTGACATCTCTTTGAGTGTGTCCTTCCCAGCTTCCATGGCCCTGATCTGGTTAACTTGACCTTATATCTTGTCTAATTTTTATCTAATCCACATTGCTGTGAAACCCGCTTCCATTCTAATCCTCCCCTCTCCAATCCTCATCTGCTACCGAAATTGTTGCTTACTTACTTACCTCAATCAGTAGATGAATGGCGTCCCATCCCGAGCACTTACTGCCACCTTTACTAACAATGCTCACCCCTTAGTTAACTGCACCTCCACACCAAAGTTTATTGTCAATCTGAGACCTTACAAGTATTGTCAACCTTCCACTCAAGATTCAAAAAGATAGGTTATAGTTAATGAATTTTTTCAGAAAAGCTGAGAAAAACATTTGTTTTTATATCCTACATTCTTATTGGACTAATTCAGTTTAGCACAGCCTAGTCAATAACTTCCTCATTCCACAGACTAAATGTGTTCCCCAAATACTATGTTTCTTATCAAAAAAGATTTGATTTCATTAAGCTTCCAGAACCAAGCCCAGAAAAAAATTCCTTTGAGTGAAACCTAAAGGAATATTTACCTTTCTTCTGCTCTGTGAACTCCACCAAAACCTAAAGATTTAAATACATTTCCTTTCAACAGTCAATTTTTTCCTCCCTTAATAGCTCAGTTCTCTGACCCCAGTTATCTCACACTTATTTTACTAGTTTTAAATAAATTTTGTGAAGGTGTCAGTTTGAACAGGTTGTTAAAGGTTGTCTAATTAACCTCCCATGCAATGTTTAAACTCCCTCTACTGAAAACTCTATATGGAAATGACTTTCACTTAAAAAAAAATGTGTTATCTCACTTGAAAGTCTTATAGCATTTGTTGTGTTGCTAAAAATGATGAAATTGCACTGGGATGTCAGCATGCTCAGGCTGAGACCTCTTTCAGTCTATGTGAGAGGTGGATGGCCAGGGTTAGTGAGATGTATTATGTGTGGCAATGTGACCATTTTTCTTATTGTAGAACTAACTGACCCATGTAGAGATCAAATGATGACTTGGCCTCTTTCTCACCCAGAACCCACAGAGTCATCTGGACCAATTACTAACAAGTAAGGCAGTAAAACAATTATTTGGAGGAAGATATATGTCATAAAATTATAAAATGAAAAAAAATCACATTAAGTAGTAACTATTTAAGTTATAGCAAAACTGCAGTTGCATCTTAATAAAACTGTAAGCATGGGTTATACTTTAGGACTTCTATTCAAAAGAGAGTGGAAGGAGATTAACCCTCAGTAGATGCCAGTAATTATTCTAGGCACTTTTATCTGTATTATCTTATTTGACCATAACAATTTACAGAGATTCAATCTGAGGTAATTTGCTCAAGGTCACGCAATCAGTAGATGGTTGATCTATAACTGCAAAATTTAAGTGTAAATGTAGATACATGGCATTAGAGATTTTTTAAAACTTATGGAAATGTACAAAACAAAGAATGAATCCTATTGTAAACCATAGACTTCAATTAATAATGTATCAATATTGGTTCATCAATTGAACTAAGTGTACCACATTAATTCAAAATGTTACTAATAGGGGGAACTGTGAGATATAAGAAATATATTAGAACTCTTTACTTTCTGCTCAACTTTTCTTTAAACGTAAAGCTGATATAAAAAATCAAACTAAAATAAAAGACTCACACATACACATTTAACTGTCTAATCACTCTTCTCCCATTCTCCCCTGAAATCATTATAATCAGGATTTCCATGGCCCCAGCTCTCCATGGACATTAACCTTATCAAGGTCATCTAAAAATCCATATTGTCACATTCGATTCTCAATCCTTATCTTATCTGACTTATCAATAGCATTAGACACACTAATCACAACCTCTTTGTAAGAACACTTCCTCATTTGGCTTCTAGGTATCACTTTCACCTGGTTTTTCACCTCTTCTCTGACTCCTTTTCACCAGCCTTTGCTGGTTTCTTTTTTTGGCTCCTTGACGTCTTAACACCTGAGGGCCCCAGAGTTTAGTCTTTTTGGCTTTCTCCCTTATCTATCTACCTTACTTCCTTCATAATTTTATTTAATCCAATGACTTTATATTTAGAGAAACAGAATCAATATGAAATTAGGATATTATACATACATATAGAATTGGCTCATATGATTATAGAAGAGATAAATCCAAGTCTGCAGTGTGGGTGGTGGGCAGAGACTGAGGAGAGCTAGTGGTGCAGATGAAGATGAAGTCCAATGCTGGAAAATTCCCCCTGGCTCAGGAATGCTGGTCTTTTTATTCTATTTAAGCCTTCAGCTGATTGGATACAGCCCACTCACATTGTGGAGGGCAATCTGCATTACCCAAACAAAGTTCACCATTTTCAATGTTAATGTCATCCAAAAAAATCCTCCATGTTGACATATGAAATTAACCATCATGCAACTCAAACATAATTTGACCAAATCTGTTCCACCTATTTTCTTTTCCCAACTCAGTTAATGAGAACTCCATCTTTCCATTTGCTTAAGCCATAACCATGGAGTCATCCGTGGTTTGTTCTTTCTGTTACATTCTGCCTCCATTTATTTTTCTGTCAGTTCCACTGATACTATCCTGGCCTATACTATCATCATCCACCAGGAGTAACATATAGGAAGAGCCTCTACACTGTTGCCTGGCTTTTTCACTTTCCCTCCTCCTGCATTACTGTTTTTCAAACTGTATTGTGCATACATATTACCTGGGGATCTTGTTGAAGATAGATCTTGGTTTAGTAGATCTGGGTTGGATCCTGAAAGTCTTCATTTATCACATGTTCCAGGAGATGCTGCTATTCCTGATTCACAAATAATACTTTCAAAAGCAGAAGTCAGAGTGACATGCTTAAAACATAAATGAAATCATGTTTCTTTTATACTCAAAACAATCCAATGGCTTGCCATTTCACTCAGTACAAAGCCATACTCCTTGTGGTGGTTCAACAATACTAAGTGATCCAAATTCCCACCTTATGTCTTTCACTGTCATCTACAATCACCCTCACCTTTGTTCATTCCCCCTCAACCACACTGGCCTCCTCAGTGCTCCTCAAATACTGAAGACAAAATCCTACCTCTGGCCTTTCCACTTGATTTTCTCTCTGCCTGGAAGGCTCTTCCTCAGCAAGCTTCAATCACCTGTAAGTCCTGGCTCAACTGTCACACTGTCAGTGAATCCTACTCTAACCACTCTGTTTAGAATTGTAACTACCTTCAACATCCCCAGAACTTCCTATCTTCCCTGCCCAGCTTTATTTTTCTCCATAGTACTTTATCACCTTTACTCAACTCTTATTCATTAACTGTAATGCCCATCTACCCCGTCAAAGTATAGGATTTTGAGGGCAAGGATTTTTGCCTGTATGCTCACTGCTATATCTCCAGAATTTAACAGCAGTTCTTTGCACATGGCAGATACTCAATAATCACTTATTGAATAAATTAGTTAATGCATAACTAAATACCAAAGGTCATATTTGTTCTAGGACATCAGACTTCCTTTTCAGAAATAATAATAATAAAACCTCAACAAAGCTTCAAAAGAAACAGATTCAAATGAAAGTCTTCATATAAACTATATCTAAATTGAGAAACAAATACAATATTTATTTTCAAAGACAAGTGACAGTAAAGTTTGTTAAATGTGTATAATTAATCCTACCAGTGTAGTATTAATGAAATTCACTATAAATAGTGTAATTTTGCCATTATTAAAATATATACTTCATTAAAAAAGGAGGAAGTATTAAATGTTAGCAGTAGTGAGTCATGGGTAATAAGTACTATTATATTTCCAGCTTTTTAAACAAAAGTATAAATAAATTGGTAGTAAAGATATTAACCTATGCAATATAATTGCATTTTTATTATACAATGTCAAATTTTAAATCATTATAGTTTCATTGATAGCATAATAAAATAGAAATAAGCTTTTGTGTTAATCCAGATTCTTGTTTTGAACCTCAAAACCTATCTAGTTGTTTCAGAGAGAAGGTAAATTGATTAAAGGGAAAGATCACAGGATCTTTAGAAGCTCATGGCCAGAAAATCAGGCTGAGGCTCAGCTCTGAGGCTGATTGATCCACCCACCGCAGGGCACAAGCAAATTGCATAGTTCTCACAGCACAGGAGACCCAGAAGGCCACCTTCAGACCAGCTCCACCACTGCCCCTGACTGTGTGCCCTTCCACACACTCCACCAAGGCTGCCTGTGACAGGATCCAAGCAGCACCCCTTCTTAGATCATATGCTTGTGCCTAGTGGCAAAGCAGGCTGGGAGAGGCATTTAGAACTCTAACAGAGGACATCCTCAAAATGTAATAAAAGCATTTAAGAGGTATTGAGAAACCACACTTATGACACAGATATCCACTCTGTGAGTGGAATCTACCAAATTCAGCCCTCAGATCTTCAAACTATTAAGTCTTGGGGTTCAAAGCAGTGATGCACATTCAGGGTTTGGAGCATTGATGCACAGCAGCCCATCCCACAGTATTTCCACCATAGAGGTAGAATGGATAAAAATAGTCTCAAGAGCAGAGCTAAGAGTAAAATAATTAGGAACTGATAAGTTTGGACTACTTATATCTTTGTTTTAATATAATTTATGTAATTGAAAGTTTTTATAATTTAGTTTTTAATAATGGACATTGAACAACCGCCAGCTCACAGGATTTCTGAAAGTTTAAGAACCAGCTCTTGTGAGACAGAATAGCTGATTCCAGCACAAGATGGGCTCAAAGTAGGCTATACTTTTCTCTGACATGGCTGGTATCTTTACAGTCTTTGACATCAAAAACTGGACAGGTTTGCTTTTTTCTAAACTGATGATACAATCTCTTCATTTAAGTATAAAAACTCTAATGCATTCTTTAAGAAGGGAAATGGAAATGGAATTCCTACTACCTTCTTCAATTTCTTCTTATTTATTGCCATTGGGCATCTGCCTTAATTTTTGAGTGTTTAATCTCAGGCTTCATTTTCACAGAAGTTTCATTTTTACAGAAGTTATCATTCTATCACAGCCCTGATGGCCATTTTTTCCTTGCCAGTTAAGGCCTGCATGGTCAGAGGTATGCATAAACCAGTTAGGTTTATACTTTTGGTTAAGTACTCTATTTAATCTCTCAAAGTGCAACTGTTCACACCCAAACATCCATTGCTGGATCAGGACCTTTTCCTTCTTTAGTATGCCCATTCTCCACATCTCAGCTCAGACTTCATTCCTTTGAGGAAGACTTCCTGGAGCCTCCAATGTCCTAATGTAGCCAAGGTGAGAGGTCTCTCCTGTGTGTTCCCACAAACACATACTCACTTCTACCATTATGCTCAAAACAGTGATTATAATTTTTAGAGACTACTGTTTTATATACTTGCCTGACTTTAAGCACTCCAGGGCAGGAAGCTAACCTTACTATGTTTATATTCCCAGGACCCTCTTAGCAGAGTACCAGGGATGAAGAAGCACTCAAATCATCCAGCCCTTCATTAGTTCAATTGTTCCCTTGCTCAATACATGTTGAGCATCTACTAGGTACCAGACACTATTTTTTGTGTTAGACATATAGCAATAAAAAATTCCTGCAATTATAGAGCTAACATTATAAAGGAGGTATAAGTAATATATAGTATGTCAGATAATGATAAGTGCTATGGAGAAAAAATGAAAATATTATTTGTAAGAAAGAATTAGGTAGTGGTGGTGAAGGATTTTAAGTAGGATTGTCAGATAAAAAAAGAAAAAGAAACATCGATTATGTTGACAATTAAGTGAAGACCAGAAGGAGGTCAGGAGGCTAATATAGTTAGCTAAATATAATTAGGTCTCTCTCTACTTTCACAGGACAGTACAAAATAAAATCTTTGGGAGCTAATGTTTCAGACGTGGATTGTTGAATAGGCCTGCATCTCCAAACAGCTGCCAAAGTAGTTGCTATTTCCTCCCAGTAATCTCTCCCTTATCTTCCTCCTACTTCTCCATTCAAACCCTGGCCCCTGTCACTCCTCTCTGACTTATCCTGCTCTTTTATTCTTGGTCGTACTTGTGTGTTCTGACTCATTCAACTCTAATCAATGAGAACTTACTTCCCATGTGGCCAGCACTATGCTAGGCAAGAGGAAAGATTGTTTTAAAAAGCACAAGACCTTTGCTGAGCTTCTGTCTAAATACAGACAAAAGAGATATAAACAACTCCCTTCTCTTGACAAAGACCTGTGTAAATGTTTTACTACCTATAAAGTGATCTCTATTTTGCTAACAAAGAAAAGGCAGAACATTGAGTTAAAGGGGACATAACATGATATACTTCAGATTTGGAAGACATTTACTTCTTGTCAGTGTCAATATCTTCTAATTATTCCCAAAATCATGGTCTAAAAATGACATTTGCCTAGTATTCAGGTAGTAAGTGGATATGCATTATTCATGTACTCAAGGCATCCATCCACATTTGTGTTCTGGCAAAATACCCACCTCTCTTCCAGATCACACTGTAGCAGTTATGCAATGGGAAAAAAATGGGTCTTCGTTGTCCAGCAGTTAAAGGTCCCATAAAGGTAAAATTTATTTTTATTGATTTAAAGCGAATATGCAGATTTGTCCAAATTGGATTTTCATTTGTTCATGTGTTCCTGATTTAAAGGGGACAGTGTTTTGCAAGCAGGGCTGTATTAATCAGACAGAACATTTCCAGCATCCTCTTTTGGTTATAAAGAAAGAAAAGGGATTAGCAATTGAACACCCATTTGGCACCAGGTATTGTGTCAGGTATATAATATACTTTCCAGTATATTATCTTATTTAACATATGCTGTCTCATAACCTGCACACACACACAAGTGTGGGAGGAAGGTACTATTATTATTACTAGCCTCAGGTTAAATCAGAGGAAATCAAGTAACAGAGGGTTTGGATAAGTTTTTCAATGAGATATAGCTTGGGAATAGCAGAAATGGGACTCTAATTCAAGTATGTCTACTCTGAGAACCATGGATTTGTCACTTTCCATGCTTCTCTTATGTGACGTCATACTGACAAGACCAAGTCCAAGAGGTTGATTATCACTTTGATTCTGCTTTAATCCAGCCTTCTCCCCTCCATCCTCCAGTTCCAGTCCCCACAGATCTAATAGGCACTTTTTAAAGATGACAGCAGGATTGGGGGGAGGTTAGAGGGTGGAGGGATGGAGCAAAAAGGAAAAAGTACTCGTGGACATAGACAACAATGTGGTGATTGCTGGGGGAGGGGGTATAAGGGGACTAAATGGTAATGGAAAAAAATAAATATTAAATTAAAAAAAATAAAAATACCAAATGAGAACATGTACACTAGATAAGTAGAAACCTGTCCTGACTACTGGAGAAACAAGGCCAAACTCATGCATTGATGATGAGTCACCAGTACCTTCTTTGTTGTGTTCAAAGCTAATACAACCTGACCTCCATCTTCCCATAAATCGATGTCACTCCCTGCCCTTCAAATGGCAGGACATTATTGCTTACTATGTCAGAAAAGGGCAGTCTAAGGATTCCAGGTATCTAGATCAGGAGAGGAGATAGCCAGGTGCATGTTGACTAATCATAGTCTTCTTAGTAGAGGAATAACTAGCCAAATACTGCTGGCCTTATGGTTCTGCTAATTCACTGCCACCCTTTTACTGGGGATCACAGTTGTGAGTCCAGAACTTGAGTCTCCATCGCTACTGCTTTAGTGTAGAGAATGATGTTGGGTGTGTATGTTTATGCTGATATTTGGTTACCTATATGGCTGTGATTAGAATGGTTAATTGGTAACATAAACCAAAGGGGTTCTAGGGCACCTTTAGGGGAGACTAATGTATCTGAATCCCAACAAACAAAAGTCAGTGGTCCTTCATCTGTGCTGCAGCTTGTGTCTGCCAAGTTTTAATTGATGTGTACATCATTTCTACAACTAAGTAACCATGCTGGTCACATGGATCATTGAGCTAAGCAGATTTTCAGGAGTAAGGTACAACCTGGTGCCAAGTAAGAGATAGGAACAGCATTAAATTAAGCCAGAGGCAAAGAGAGATAGTTTGTTGACTGGAATACCTAGGAACTTTATGGTGTGAGTGTGTAGGAGAACAGGATCAGTGACACAGTGCTAATGTCCAATTAGGGCTCTTAGAAGGAACTGAGGCAGAGCTTAGTGGTGAATCTAGAACCCACTTCTAAGGACTTAGTTATATTTATTTATCCATCCATTAATTCTGTTAACAAATGTTACTAAGTACTTGCTATGCATGAAAGGGAACTTGTCCCAGATAGAAATAATACTGGCAATAAATAGGCATGAAGCTCATCAGTGCCTTGAATCAAACATGGAAGCATCATAATAACCACATTTTCCAGTTCAATATGTGTGTACTGCTCACTTATGAAGGACCCAGTGAGGACATTCAGTGTCTTATAAGTTGAAACTGCTAATGAGCGTCTGGCAGGTGTGGCTTACCCTAATGGACTGAAGATGTAGCGGGTGCTTTTAGTTATATCTGGAAAAGTGCCCTGATCAAAGGCAAATCTCTTTAGTTGGGCTTTTGTCGGGCCCTTCTCTGCTTCCTCAAAGCAGAGGGGCCTACTGGAATGAGATCAACACTGGTTTTAGGGAGTGCTGACACATGCTTCTATAAATGAATAGAGGGGGTGCCTTCTTTTGATATCATTGAAAATCACTTGCTGAAATAAATTTGATATGGATCAGCCACAAGGTCTGTATTGTTGATGGATGACACAAATGAATTCATAGTAGCACCTAAGCCTATTGATTCTATCTCCTCTACATTTTAAAAACATTGTACAGCCACTAGCCTGAAGCTTTACCTTGCTGCAGAACATTTGGGAGAACTGACTGACCACCCCAGAAAACATATGCCCAACTTCTCACCTTACTGCTACAGGTGCATTGGTTTGCTAGGGCTGCCACAAGAAAGTACTACTGACAGAGTGCCTTAATCAACAGAAATGTATTGCCTTGTAGTTTTGGAGACTAGATGAAAACCAAGGTGTGTGCAGGGTTACTTCCTTCAAAGGGCTGTGAGATTCTGTTCCTTGTCTCCCTCCTAACTTCTGGTGGTTTGCTGGTGATCTTTGGCTTTCCTTAACTTACAGAAGCATCAGCCTGATCTGTGCCTTCACCTTTACATGGTGTTCTCCCTGTCAGCGTATCTCCAAATTTGGGCATGTGTCCAAATTTCCCCACTCTGTAAGGATACCAGTCATACTTTGTTAGGGGCCCATTCTTCTCTAATATGACCTCATCTTAACTAATTCATCTGCAACAATCCTATTGCCTAATAATGTCACATTTTGCGGCACTAGGGTTATAATTTCAATATGAATTGATGGATATGATTCAACTCATAACAACAGGGAAGGAATAGACAGGGTTTATATCCCGCTTTATGGAATGAATCTAATATGCTGAAGAACAACCCAAGAGGCCAGGAACATGACTGGCACTCCACTGAAATACCTCACAAAATTTTCAAACATAACTCAAATGTGTAAATAATACAAAATGAGTCATTCAGTACTTTCCAACTTTACCCAGTCTGGGAGATCCACTTATTAAGGTTTATATGGAGAAACACTTAATTAAATACATCAAAGTAGAGTAATTTAGCAAAGTAATATTTATAATACATCCTATTTTTCACATTGGTTCTATTGTAATATCACAGACATATTTATGGAAAAAATTTCTATATAGTGAAATAAACATAACTATAGAAAATATTTGTAAATTACATTGTTCTTAGAAAATTTTTTATTAAAACAATAGTAAAATAATCATGAAACTATGAAACTTAAAGACACTAAAATGAAGCTATAAAATTATACCTGGCAACATGTGAGCAGATTTATCTGCCCCATATGGCAATTCCCTTAGAAGTTTGAGTGAAATTGTCACCAACCTCAAGCTACACTGACATATCTACCTTTGCACTCAAGGCAGGTATTCTACTTTCTCATATTTTACCTCATCCTTTTAACTTAGCAGCTGCTTCACCTAAATTTCTGCCTCATAGACTAAGACTTGTAGAGTTGTTAGACTAATCCAGGTAGAGTTGATAAGACATAATTTAAGAGTTGAGATATCTAATGCTGGCTTATCATTGGAACTCATCCCAAAATCTGCTAGGACATCTGGTTGTCTAGCAACCAACTAATATCCTATAATGATGTACAAATTGATGCTTGTACTGAATGAATGTTCCAGTACAAACCCAAAGCTTTATGTAGTTAATTGAAAGCTAATGTCCTCATTAGTGGCTGTTAGGGAGACTCAATAAGTGCAGTTTGTGTGTGCTAAATGTTGAGTATTTATTAGACATGTTTAATACAGAGTAGAAGGAACTGGACAACCCATCTGGTGGCAAGTAGGAAAATAAAAGGGTAGTTTGGAACTAACTGCACTTTTCAGGACAGCTGATGCCCACCTTAACGGTCACTGCAACTGCCTTAATCCACAATCTGGCAGGTAGACTCAGACTTACTGTGCTCCCTGTCAGTCATCTATGTTCATCCTAAAGTTAGCAGAAAGAAAATGAATCTTGATAGTTAACATCTATAGCCCTTTGGTTGGCAATAAAGGTAAATTTAAAGTACTACATTAAAATTTAAAAAAATTATTTACCTTAATTTTTTGCTTACACAACCACCCTGAGCTTCTAGGAGTCATCCTGACTTATTGTTTATTTTTTAAATCTTTTTTTAAAGAGATAGCTACTTTAAGAAAAATCCCCTCAATATCTAAAAATGCAAGTGATTGATACTTGCTGAATTATTCAGTTGATGTACTAACAATCTATTATGAGTTTAAGATTAGGGTAGATTCTGTGGAAAAATACAGGCAAAGTGTTCCATGTGACTGCTCTTCCCCATCACTGATGAATCCACCTTCTTCTTAAGTGTCATGAGCACAGAACAGTCTTTTTTTAAAAGAAAGGATTCTGAATTATTCCCCTTTTCTATCCAATTCTATGTAATAAATCACTCTTTTTACAGTGTTCCCACAGAACCTACTTCTACTATTAGCTCTGTAGCAGCCTTAATTCTGTCTGCTCTGATACCATTTCTTCAGGTTAAGGACAGTGTCTTCTTTTATCACATGGACATAGCATGAGTGAACATAGCAGGTGCTTAATGAGTATTAGCTGAATTAATAAATGAATGATTAAGTGATTCCTTTATACCCTGTCATGCAGCCCCTGAGCTTACTCACACATGTCCATAATGCCTCTAGCTAAGCTTGAGGGCACCTCAATGGCCATTGAAGAGAAAATTCTATGTGGAAGTACTGCCTTACATTGGTGTCAAAACTCTACCTTATTAGTAATCTCAGCCAATAAACTTAGATATCAAGTCTGTCTGTCAACAACAAATACTTATTTTTGTAGTTTTGTATATAAGCACTATCTTGACAGAGCTTTCTGAGATGATTTAAATTGTTCTATGTCCACAATGTCCAATATAATAGCAACTAACCACATATAGCTGATACAGCTGAGGAACTAAATGCTTAATTTAATTTAATTGAAATTAATTGAAAATTTAAAAGCCATATACAATGGTTCAGAAGGTGAATGGGTATTAAATGCATCCAAATTTCACCATTAAGCATATCCCTATGTGCTACCACAGATGATAACACAATATAGCTTTCTTTATTATGGTTTACTTTCATTCTGTAGCCAGAATTTAATGTTCCATTTACCAATTTTCTTAATTCTCTGATGCCACTGAATAGCACTCTTGATTTGATAGCAGCTTTTTTGGGGGTACAAAAGGAAAAAAAGAAAAAGGAAGAAAATCTCTAAAATTTTTCAATATGATTCATTTTTTGAGATTTAAAAAGTATTTTTATTGTTGTTCAGTTACAGTTGTCCCAATTTTTCCCATGTTGCTCTCTCTACCCTGCTCATTGCCCCTCCAACAGTCAATCCCCACTCTGTTGTCCATGGGTCCTTTGTATATGATGCTTGACTTGGCCTTTTCCCATCTTTACTATACTATCCCCCACCACTCTAGTTACTGTCAGTTTGCTCTTTATTTCCACATCTTTGGTTTTATTTTGTTAGTTTTTTTGTTTGTTTTGTTGATTAGTTTCCAATTATAGGTGAGAGCATATGGTATTTGTCTTTCACTGCCTAGCTTATTTCATTTAGAATAATACTCTCCAGATCCGTCTATGCTCTTACAAAGGGTAGAAGTTCCTTCTTTCTCTCTGCTGTGTAGTATTCCATCATGTAAATGTACCACAGTGTTTTGATCCATTCATTTACTAATGGGCACTTAGGTTCCTTCCAGCACTTGACTATTGCTGCTATGAACATTGGGATGCATAGGTTCTTTTGAATTGGTGCTTCAGGATTCTTAGTGTATAATCCCAGCCATGGAATTGTCAGCTCAAAAGGCAATTCCATTTTTAGTTTTCTGAGGAAATTCCATACTGTTTTCCACAGTGGCTGCACCAGTCTGCATTCCCACCAACAGTGCACTAGGATTCCCTTCTCCCCACAACCTCACCAGCACTTGTTTGCTTTGGTTATGATGGCCATTCTGACTGGTGTGAAGTGGTATCTCATTGTGGTTTTAATTTGCATCTCTCTGATAGCCAATGATGCTGAGCATCCTTTCATATGTCTATGGGCCCTCTGTATGTCCTCCTTGGAAAAGTATCTGTTCAGGCCCTTTGACCATTTTTAATTGGATTGTTTGTCTTCTTGGTGTGGAGTTTTAAATGTCATAATATTATAATACAATATATATCTTAGAATTTAAAATAAAGCAATTTATCCTTCTGTTGTAGAAAACATGATAACTTCACTTGTATATATAGTCTGTCTAAAAATACTGAGTTGCAATAGCTACTAGATTCTTAAAAAAAAAAAAAAAAGATTTTGCCTTAGCTGGTGTAGCTCAGTGGGTTGAGCATGGGCCTGCAAACCAAAGGAGCTACTATATTCTTTAATAGAGGTTCTTATTCCACTTTGAAAATCAGTAAAGTTCTCAAAACCATCTATACTTCAAAAAAATGCTTGCTTTTAAGGCTTTAAACTAATCAGTAGCTTAATTAAATATGCCAGATTTTTTAACGCTCAGAATTTTTGGAAACATGCTGTTATTCTCTGCCTCTCTATCTTTTTAACCTTTCATTCTTTCTTTGTTAACACCTGGCTCCTTCACTAAGTCCCTGAATTCTTTCCATCTCAGACAGATATTCTTTTACTATTGATTGCATTATTTAATTAGAGCTTTGTTCTTTGCTTTTAAACTGATATTTTTTTATCTCAAAATATAAATGAATTTACTTATTAATTCACATAGTTCTCAATTTATATCATACTTCACACTGGTAGCTCTCAATTTAAAAAAAAGGCATCCCTGAAAAAAACAAAAAAGTCATTTTATTGCAAAGTATTGAAGTGGAAAAGAGAGAACAATGAGGGAAAATTGGGACAACTGTAACTGAACAACAATTTTTTTAAAAAGGGAAAAAAGTGGAAATTACACTTAATAATATGGCTAAGGAAGCTCTTGGCAGCTGCATTGCAAAACTTCTGAATATCATAAAAAACCTAATACACAATAAGAGAAATTTAAGTTTTCACTTGTATACAAACCCTCAACATCATCACAAATCTCTAAAATAATAATATGCAATTTTTCAGAATGTATCCTTTAGGAACATTGGTGGCTCAGGTTTGTTGTGACCTGAACTGGTTAGAAATATAATTAAGTTGGAAGTATTATTTTTCATTGTTTTATTAAAATAATTTCTAAAATAAAAAATTATACTTTGCAAATTCAGAAAGAAAAAAAATACTTCACTAAAGTAGTAATTTGCCTAGACAAAAAAACTTTTTTGAGATACACTAGAGCTGAAGGCCAAGTGTGTCTATAGTTATTTTTACTTATTTCCTACCCTAAACACAAATTCTAAGTATTACATCTAGCAATGAACCTGTACTCCCTCTTCTAGGTAAAAGTAGTAATAACACTATTAACAAAATAACAATGTTCCTTGTATGTGTCAGGTGCACTCTCTCTCTCTCACACACACACACACCCCCCACTGTGAGACATTATTACCATTATTTCTCAAAGAGTAGAAAACAAAAGCCAATGGTGAGAGTCAGTAACTAATGGTGGGAAAAGTAAATTCCTGATGCTAACTCCACAGCCGTTACTGAATCTCCCAAATTCTCTTGAAATTAAGCACTTAGAATATTTTTGGACCTCAAATTCAAACTTTCTGCCAACCAGACCAATAATATTTATTCAGTTTCCTTACATATACTATACTATTCTTGTTCCTGGTACAGAAAGGAACTCATGTATTACAGGGTTTTTGTTTTAGTTTTTATTTTATATTTCAGCCTATTTTTCTGAAAGCTTTTTTTTAAAAAAAAACAGCTTTGTTGAGTTATAGTTTACACACCATAAAATTCACCACTTAAAGAACACAATTCTGTGGTTTTAGTATATTTACATGATTGTGCAATCATTATCGCAATCTACTGCCAGAACAGTTTCATTACCCCCAAAACAAACCTCTTACCCATTAGCAGTTACTCCATTCCCCCTCCCTCTATCCCTAGGCTACTACTAATCTATTTTATCTTTCTGTGGATTTGCCTCTTCTGGACATTTCACATAAATGGAATTATACAATATGCAGCAGTCTTTTGTAATTGGCTTCTTTCACTTAGCATAACAATTTCAAAGTCCATTCATATTGTAGCATGTATCAAAAATTCATTTATTTTTATTGTTGAACAACATTTCATTTTATCCGTCATTCATCAGTTAATGGATACTTGGGTTGTTGCCATTTTTTTTGACTGCTGTAAATAATGCCACTGTGAACATTTGTGTACAAGTTTTGTGTAAATACATGTTTTGATTTCTGTTGGATATAGACCTATGAGTGGAATTGCTGAGTCATATCATAAATCTATGTTTAACATGTTGGAGAACTGCCAAACCTACTTTCCAAATGCACTATTTTACATTCCTACCTGTAATATATGCGAGCTCCCAATTTCTCCACATCCCATAGGCACATTCTTACATCCTATCACATGAAACAGTTCAATAAAGGGAAATTTCACACAAATTTGAAATTCAGGGAAGATTTTCTGAAGGCTAATTTGCCACACTGATAAATTTCTCCAGAATGAAAAAGGGAAGGAAGAGTTCAATATGGCTGATATTTGGCCAGTTCGAGTCCTGCTCTGGAGAACGTGTTGTGTAAATACCAATCTAAGGGGTTCTTTCTCAAAATGCTTAAAATGCGTGTAATTATTACCATCATCATAGTCATTAGTATTTTTTAAATATATACCCAAACTAGTGGTCATTAACCACATTGAAAGATTACATTTTATCACAATTCAACCTAAAATAGACTTTCTATCTAAAGTTTTTTAATGGTAGGCATTTCAAACAATGTTGCACATTTTTGCCAACAAAAACAGAAGAAACATATCTAGGTAAAACTGAGCTTTTGTATGTTCTAAGCCTATGTAACCTCTAAAACTTTAACTTAAAAATGTTTAATTTGGATGATACGGCACATTCCTAGCAAAGTGCTAGACACACATCAAGAACTCGGTAAACATTTATCCAATGAGGGAATAGAAGGGAAGGAGAAGAGAAAGGAGAGGAGGGGAGTTGAGGGGAGGAGAGGAAAGGAAAGGAAGAAGAATAAGAAGGGAAAGAAAAGGAAGGGAAGAAATAGGAAGAAATGGAAGAAAGTTAGTTAAGAAACTTAAAGATGCCTCTAGGATACAGAAAAGCAGGTATTGAAAGGACTGTAAGAATATTAAAAAAATCAGTCTACACAAATTAAGCATCTCCAAAGTGTGTTGTACAATACCATAATATGTGAAGATTCATTTCTATTTGTTAATGTATGACTAGAGATGATTATACTGACTTTAAATAAACTGGTAGATGTGTGTTTCAGAGACTATATAGAAATCTGGCATTTAGAGGAATGGTGATGTGTTATTTCTAGACCCATCAGGAAAGCTTATCAGAGAGGACTGGGTGCCAAAGTTACAGATGAGTACAAGAACTTGTTAATGCTAAATAGGTTAAAAAAGAGAAAGGTCTAAAAATTATAACCCCTGAAAGCTGCTATAAAATATGACTTCTCAAACTAAATTGAAATTCCAAGGTATAAATATGAGAGGTTCCAATAGCCTCACCTTCAGTCTTAGGAAAGCTCTCACCATTAAGTTTAGCCTGCATGAATGGAGAAATATACACACAAGTGGAGAGGCACTATGATTAAGGGAACAAGCGTCCTGAGAGTAGAAGTCAGTTCTCTCAAACATCAAAACTACATGAGATGATGAGTGTGATAGAGCAAGCCTCTCCCCCCAAACATCACATGTCCACATCTTTTAAGCCAGGCTTCTCTTTTATCAACCCTCTTGCATCTAGAGTTTAAACTAGAAATAATTCAAGGAACTATCTGTACTATGTGCTATATTTACTTTTCCCAAGAATATTTGTATTTCATTTAGGGCCAGTCCTTCTGGTCAAATAAATGATGCTCTACTGGTACCAGCCAAACTGTCAGTGAGAGTTGGATGAGGAGATGCATTTTGAGTGGTCTGGGAAAGGGGTGAGGAAGGAAGCAGAGAGGACCTCAAGAGCTCCTTGGGGCATTCACTATAGTCAGTCACCTTCACTACATTTTGCAAAGTAATCTCTACACATCTAATGGGGAAAATATATCACATGCCAAGAAGATATTAATGCTATTGATTCATTGCACTATGAAGACATGGTCTAATTTTGAAGGACCAAGAAAATTTGAGGAAGTGTTAAATAAAAGCCAGTTAGACAGGGGAAGAATCCACAGTGTAAATTTAGATTCTGGGGTCACGGTCAGGAGACATGGATACAAGTCTAATTCTGACAAAAAGGTTGTATAGTTTACTTTCTATTATTTCTTTCATCATCTGTGGTGTTAAAGCATCATTTTTGAAAGGTAACGCTATGTCACTTATACAGATATAAAGTGAACATGTCCCAGATTTTGATGAAAGGATCAGTAAGATATTATAACCAGATAAGGAATTATAGTCAGATAAGGAATGCTGAATTTACAAATATAAAACTAGTACAACTGATCTATATCCATGGGGTAATAATAAATTCTACTCTATCAGAATCATTATATATACAGGAATTATTTGTATTATCATCAGGATTTTATAAGTTAACTTTTATAACACCATGGCAGAATTGTCAAATATCCTCATCAAATGTAAGAACTAGTCAGGGCACCCACCAAAATTTAATCTTTCACAATTTTTCCTTGTAATAGGTTAGGTTATCTCCTAGAGTTCTTTTCAAATCTAATATCCAATGATTTTCTACAATCAATAAAAGGAAAAGGAGAGAGAAGAAAAAGGGTTACAGGCAATGAATTGAGAAGTCTGGGAAAAACTTAACTTACACACTGAGAATCTAGTCTTGTCACAAATAACCCTCATCTTGTCTCACATTCCAGAATTGTGTGCTTATTATTAATGGGTACCATACTAATTTAAACAGAAAGGGGGAAGAACATAAATTACAAGAGACTCTAAATCTGTTATACTCATGGATAAGTGACAAAGCCTTTGTTGCACATTTACTAGATGCCAATGAAATACCATGATCCTTGGTTGAAGTATAATTTGTTCTTGGTTAGACTGACAAGGCTAATTAATGCTTCTATAGAAAAGCCCTTATCCCAGTTACTTTATGTCACATGAAAGAAAATTCCCCTATCCACTCCTCCCTCATCTGCGGTTAATATTGAGTTATGAATCACATGATGACAGCCCTGCAGAGACAGGCAAAGTAAAGTGGGAGCTGAGCTAACCCTATAACACAAAGCATACAGCCAGAACTGCAGGAAATAGCACATGCACCCTTCCAAGAGCAGAGCTGAGCAGAACTTCTGTCATAGGTCATGGTTCGAGAGAATGATATCCAGGACTTTCTGAGGCCACTGGTTGTATTGGCATCTCTGTGTTTTTTAGCTAGATATAACCTCCTCCCTTCTATACCCCCCACCCCTTTTTTTCTCTCTTTCCCATCAGGGCATATCATTTAAAAGCAAACCACACCATTAGTACTATGGCTGAAAGAAACAATTATAAAGAGGTTATACTGGAGTTACTTTTGTTAGCATTTTAAAATTATCCAATATTTATTAAAGACGTCTGCTATGTCAGACACACTATATTATCTCATTTAATCCAAATCCAACAAGCCAATGAGGTAGGCTTTAATATTATCTCATTTTATAAGTGAAGACAGTAACTAATTTGCCTGAAGTCTCATTGTAAATAAATGGCAAAGCCAGGGCTCAGACCTTGTCTGGCTGATACCAGACTCCACACTCCTAAGCACATAGCTTCATCCCCACCATTCTTTCCTACTGAGCCCCTAGCATATCAATGGACAAGAAAAGAGCTATGCTGCTATCCTCAGAAAAATAAATGGTAGATTACTTTACACACCCCCACGCTGAGCTATAGTAAACAGATTCAGAGCACATGTGTGCAGGGAGAAAACCAAAGGCCTTAGCACAGAGCTGGTGCTGCTTTACTTCCGTCTCACTGCTTTTTTTTAAATGATCCCATCCTAATGAAGATATGGCAGCAGAATTTACTTTTTACAAAAGTTTGTTATGGGCAGTAGGATTTTCCTTAAGCAAAACTAGGTAAATACCATGAGGTCTGAAAGTCCTTTGAAAGACCTTATAACCCTGTGTATTAAAATTTTATAATTCTATGATTAAAAATTTCCTCTATAAGAAATTTTTTCCATTGTGGTAAGCATTACTATGCATGTAATTAGAACAGACTTTGGAGGAAGACAAATCTCACCAGCATCCTTTAGTACCTGGGTGAGTTCCTGACCTCCTTTGAGCCACTCCTTCATCTATGAAAGGGTAACCTAGTGGTCAAGAAAAGGTGGTTGTGAGACTCACACAGAGAACACAGATGGTTGCCAAAGGGGAGGAGGTTTGGGAGGATGGTGAAAAAGGTCAAGAAATTAATAAGTACTAATTAGTAGTTATATCATGAGGATGTAAAAAGTACAGTATAGAAAATATAGCCAATAACGTTGTAATAACTATATGTAGTGGGTACTTGAAATATTGACATTTCAAGCACTCCCAGGTGGGCACAGTAACTATCCAGGGATCACTGTGTAAAATACGTATATGATTGTCTAGCCACTATGCTGTACACCTGAAAGTAATAAAAAAAAATAGTGTTTTGTCCATGTGTCCTTTATAGGTGTTCCTGAAAACCCTTCCCCCTTTATCCCCCATTATCCCCTCCCACCTCCCAAAGCTGGGTAGGCTCAAGGGTGGGAAGTGGGGATGGCTGGGGTGGGGGAAGTGGTGGGGGAAAATGGAGGCAACTGTACTTGAACAACAATCAAAAAGTTAAAAAAAAAAAAACAGTAAACCAATACCTATCTAGAATGCAAAATAAAATAAAAATAAGATCCAAAAAATACTGTTGAGTGTAAACTGTAATTGAAAAATAAAATTTTTAGAAAAATTGGTTGTTTAAATTTAAATGCAAATTAACTTGAATAACTACCACTTTATTGTTATTTAATTTACAAGATAATTTTCCTCTTCAATAGATTTTAGATAAATGATCGTTGTGGTAAAAAAAAAAAAGAGAGAGAGAGAGAGAGAGACAGAATGAGAGAGAGAGAGAGACCCAGAAATTGAAAGGATGAACATTAAAAAAGAGAAGAGAAAAGTACCAAAGATAGTTTCTCTAATTCATAAAATCACCAGGAGAAGATAGTTCTTTTCTTCAAAACCAACAGCATAGGTGGTAAAGAGAGGAGCTGAGGGAAAGAACATTAATAGAACAGATTTGGCAACGCGAAGGACACTAGAGCATATGTTAATGGCCTAGGCAAAAATCTTTTTTCTGAATTACGCGATATTGCCTTCAGGCTTTAGACACATCTTGAATACAGCAGAGCTGTGGGACAATGTAGAGCCCTAGGGCAACATTATATTTAAAGAGGCATCACTGTATCATTAAGTAACACAAAATGGTGATGCTGCGTTCATATTTCATTTTGTTTTTCTCTTACAAAAGGTACCTGGCACATTAACCAACTAGCAAAAGAATACAGCTGTGAGTCAAAGACTAACCACTGGCCCCAGACTGTTGAGATAAAGCAATATATGTCAATACAGGAAGCATCATCTCTCATTGCTCCCAGCCTGCCCATGTTGTCACAAACACCACTCTTCCACACACATACACTCATGTCCAGTAATTATCTTATCTCGCATAACAAAGGAATAAAAGACACATAACTAAACTACACATATGATTGTACAGCTCACTTCTTTGTTAATTAAGACTGGTGTCTTGCATTGTCGGACTCCCAGGGATTCCCCAAGGCCCCTCCTGTCACTAGCTCTGTATTGCTTCTTTGCTGCTGCTCAGTGTCTTTTCTCCCTGATGCCCATATTGGAAAGAAATTTAAAAATAATTATAATGGATGAGTCTATTTTGTTTGTGCTTCAAAGAGCTTCTAGGAACAAAGCCCATAGAGGAAGAACATTGCTAGGATGATTCCACATTTAACTAAGAGCTCTGTGGACTCCCAGTTGAGAAAATGCCTAAACATCACAATGAATATTTATTGAGAGCTCACAAGTATGCTAATGTAGGACTTTTGTTATTTTCACTGGCAGTCACAACTTCAGACAGAAACAAAGGCACCTTTATATTAAGGAGAAAAATGCACAGAGGTAAAAGTCAAAAGACCAGAGATTTTGCTCCAGAATCTGAAACATTTTCTGAAACCCCTCTGAGTTTTTCCCCTCTGAATAGGGTTTACCTGACTGCTTCAGAAGGTTTGGGTGAGAATCAAGAGAGATCATATGTAGAAAGGTGCTTTATAATTTAAGTATTACAAAAATATTAAGCTGTATATAAAAAACATTATACTAAAAAACAAATACACCCTGAAACCTTAATAACACCAGTGAAACAAGGTGAAAACCACTATTACCATTAATTCCTCCCATCTTACAAAATGTACAATAGCAGTAGAGACAAACTAGATGTTTAAAAGAAGACTTTCCGGGTCTGTGTGGTCAGCTATGCCCACTAACTAGCAAAGTGCCTGACGACTCCACCTCAGTCTCCCAGTGCACATGGCTTCACTTCATGCCTCCACAATAGCATAATATATGTTATTTTTCAGTATTGTTTGTGAGTATCAGAAACTGTAATGTCAAACCCACCCATGGCAAAGGTGAGAAGTATGGTGACAAAGAGGGTGTTTCCAATGACAGGGTTAGTTAGCACACAACGCCAAACTATTCTCGAATTACTCTCACAGGTCAACTGTGCCTTTCTAATTCACAAGTGTAACATGGTGTGAGTTGTTTCCCACCCACTTCCAAATGTCCAAGGTGAAAAGGGTGGGTATACTAATTATTACAAACATGTGAAACCTATTAAAAACAAACACAACTATTTTTTAACAAGTTATTTAAAACATCTTTATGCCTCAGTTGCCTCACCTATAAAATGAGGATAATAGTAGCACAGACTTTATAAGGTTGTTTGGAAAGTTAAATAAGATATGTAATTTTTTAGAGTAAGATTGGACACATAGTACTCAAAGTTATTATTTGGAGTATTTGCTTCTATAGCTCTTGTTTTGCCAGAATGTGAATTTTTGTGTCCCTATCTTTTAAACTTGTCACGTAATAGTTGCTCCTTCCATTGTTGCTGTTAAAATGGAAATAGATGAAGGATGTTCTTAAGGAAACTCTGTGGACAAGAGTAAAAGCAGTGGAGTGGAAAAAACATTAAATCAGATTTGGTTAAAAAAACACAACTATATAACTGTAGTTAAATGTTATTTAAATTGCATCATTTAAAAAATGCAACAGTTTAATCAAAGTAGAAAAATGTATGACACTGAAAACTTTTATTGTTTTCAAAGATTTTATTTACTCATCTTTAGAGAAAAGGGAAGGGAGGGAGAAAGAGAGAGAGAAACATCAATGTGTGGTTGCCTTTCACGTGGCCCCCACTGGGGACCTGGCCTACAACCCAGGCATGTGCCCTGACTGGGAATCAAACTGGCAACCCTTTGGTTCACAGCCTGCGCTCAGTCCACTGAGCTATACCAGCCAGGGTATGCAAACTTTTAAATATTTCAATGTAACTTAAACCTTTATAATACTTTAACAATACTATTTCTTTTTATTGTTATTCACTTATAGTTGTCCCCATTTTTCCCCCATTACTCTCCCCTGCCCTACCCACCCCCCATCCACCATATTCAATCCTCGCCCACCCCATTGTCTTTGTCCCTGGGTCTTCCATACACGTTTCTTGACTTTACCCTTCCCCTTCTTTCCCCAGTTATCCCCCGCTCCCCACCCCTCTCATCACTATCAGTTTGTTATTTATTTCCATGTCTCTGGTTCTATTTTGCCCGCTTGTTTATTTTGTTGATTAGTCCACTTATAGGTTAGATCATGTGGTATTTTTCTTTTACCACCTGGCTTATTTCACTTAGTGTAATACTCTTTAGTTCCATCCATGCTGTCAGAAAGGATAGGAGCTCCTTTCTTTCTGCTGCATACTATTCCATTATGTAAATGTACCACAGTTTTTTGATCCACTCATTTACTGATGGGCACTTAGGCTGTTTCCAGCACTTGGCTATTGTGAATTGTGCTGCTATGAACATAGGGGTGCATATGTTCTTTTGAATTGTTGTTTCTGGATTCTTAGGGTATAATCCAAGCAGTGGAACACTGGGACAGTTCCATTTTTAGTTTTTTAAGGAAATTTCATACTATTTTCCATAATACCATTTTTATCTGGCTGATATTTTTCATACTGTCTGCACATAATTGTTGCTATATGTCAACATTTCATCATTTTGCCTCACTTGTGGTACAGCCTCTCTTTAGGGGAGCTGCACAGTTCACAATGATTACTGTCTCTCTGGTAACTAGACCTTGTACCCAGAAGTAGGTTCTGTAAACTATGTCTATACTATGAGATCCTATCCCCAATTGTATTTAATGGATTTGACACTTATCTTAAAATTCTGTCCCAGGAATTCATACTTTTGTACTAAGAAGCACAATTACTTTGGGCCAACTATTGGTGCTTGGAGCAGTGTCCCATTAACTGTAGTCTCCAGAGCTTTTCCAGAACACACTTCTCTCCTTGGATTGGTTGTTCAGTTCTTCCTTGGAATCTATAAGATGGTCTATAAGATGTTTAATGAATTCCTTTTTAGCTTAGGTGATTTAGAATTGATATAGATACTTGTAATCAAAAGAAATTTAATACAAAAATCATTATTCAAGTTTTTTTCACTGTGCTCATTGTAGTAGGCAAACTTCTAAAATGGCCTTCAAGATTTCCACATCCTGATATGCTCTCCCTGTGTAATTCCCTGCCCTTAAATAGAAGTAGGATCTGTGAACCCCATGGGATATCACTCCTATGATTAGGTCTAATTAGATGACATTAATCTAATCAAATCAGAGATTATTTGGGTGGGCCTAACCCAATCCTTTAAGAGCTCTTAAAGGAGACTGGGTGATTTCTGAAGTTATAGACATTTGATGGGCCTATGGAGGGGGCCACGTAAAAAGGAATTATGGGTTTCCTCTAGGATCTATGTGTAGGCCCAGGCTAAGAGCCAGTAAGAATATGGGGGCCTCAGTCTGACACCCGCAAGGAACCACAGGTTGTTGCCAACAACCACATGACTTGACAAAGACTCCAAGCTCCAGAAAGGAATGCAACCCAGTCAACAGCTTGATTTTTGCCTCATGAGATCCTGAAAAAGACCTAGCTGATCTATGTCCAGATTCCTGACCTTCAAAAAACTGTGAGATAATACATTTACGCTATTTGTAAGTCTCTAAGTCTGTGAGAAATTTGGATGCAGCAATAGAAAACCAATACAATTATCAATTCTTTTTTTATCCATTTCAAATTTATAATGATTAGGAATTTTAACTTAAAAAACATCAGATTAGTAAAAAGATATGTTATCTATGTTCATAGCAAAACAGGTTTTGAAATATATTTTATTTTAAATGTATTCAGTCAGTACATAATCTTTTGTAAAATTTTAACTCTTTTGTCTGAGATTATTTGTGGTTTCTTTCCTATATGTGCAAGTTCTCAATACATACACAACTGGAACAATCTTTTATTTTATGCTCCCTCTTTTCTTTCCCCTTCTCTCATCGCTCCCATCAAAACATCTGCCCATACCTGGTTCAGCATTCCTTAGAGTTTGTATCAATCAGCCAGCATTAGAACTAAGCAACTGTAGTTTGGCACCTTGGACAGCAGACTTTGTACCACCTGCCAAGCCTTTCCTCCACACCTATGTTCTTCCATCTTGGTTATCTAGTTATAGTTCCCTGAAGTACATGGATTATGTTGTACTGGCTGCCATTCTTCTATTCATACTGAGTATCTACAGTCAGTAACCAATGAAGGAGTAAGTCCATTACACAAGTCAATGTCTGCTTCTGTCCATTATTTATACCTACCTTTTCCAGGAAAGTTTCTGTACTGTTTTTGCCCTGACCTTCTCACGCATTATCTTTTACAGTCTTTGAATATATCATGCAGCTCATATAGATTGCCTTCATTCCCTCCCCTTATCTAATGTTCTTTTGTCCTAACATGGTTGTAACTAATTCCTTAAGAGAAGGAATCATACTTTGTACATTAGTATAGCCCTGAGTACAGATCAATAAGTATTTGTTGATGGGGCAATACATAATACCATCATCAACTTTAGTCTCAGAAGGAAGAAAAACTAAAAATTTGATGAGGAAGGATTTCCACCTACTGGTGTGCACTTCCTGTATGATCCCCTCTCCTTCGGTGTGGGGAGAACTTGTGAGTGTGGTGGGAATCAGAACATTGAATTATGATTTTGTGGCAATTCTATTTGTCAAATTCTATCTTAGACTCAGATCTTAAAAGATAAGGACTGGATTTAAGGAACTGAAGGAATAAAATTTATGGATACCAACCATTCTATGCCCAAACTTTCTCAAACATTCAAATGATATGAGAACCACGGAGATGAAGGGTTATATCAGAGTGAACCAAGCTCCTCAGAGACCCTTTCTGTTTTGGGGGTTGGGATATCTAGGATGATAGTTTTTGAAGGCAATGAGTGTGTGAAAAAGGGCCAGCCAGATAAAACTGCCTGGAAAGGAGTCCCCAGGATTTATTCTACCCCTTGTGGGAACAGCCCAGAAACAACATATACTTCTATATAGGGCACAATTATGTTCCTTAGCAAGTAGTAGTATATAGACTTATTGTAAGGGTTCTAGGTACTGAAATTCTTGTTTATGTGATCCTTCTATTTCCGAAGCTCCACCTCAGAGTATGCAACTCTTTATCTGTCCCTGAATTGCATGACCTAAGAATCTTCTATTTCTATCAATCTAGGGACTTTCTGAGAAGAGGCATGATCATATTCAGCCATGAGTTTAGAGAGACCAGTTTTTTAGTTACTACATAATCTTACTGGTATTGACCAGAAGAAAATAAAAATCTGTCTTCAAGAGAAAGTGACACATGTAAATATATAATTACACATAATACAACATGGGAAGTGACACAATGGAAATACAAACAAATTGCTATGGTAGAAGAGAGATGAAGGAAACTTATTCCCCCTGCAGAAGGTTTAAGATTGGGAGATAAATGCCAAACAATTTGGAAGGATTATTCAAACATAAGTTTAAGAAGTTAGATATTTAGTAGGGGTTGTGGATAATGGGAAAACTGTGTGTGGTGAGGGGTGGGAAGTGTAAGAAAAATCTTGGGATCTTTCTCTCAATTTTACTGTGAACCTAAAACTGCTTCTTAAAATATAAAGTCTTTTATAAAAAGTAAATGAAAAATAATTAAATTGCAAAAAGTTAGATATTTTTGCAAAAAATTCCAAAGAGAAAACAGAAACTAAAACTCCTGAACTAAAACATTTAATGTGCAAGAAAAACTCAGAAGTCATTAAATAAAATTGCATATACCAAGGATTCATTAAGAACAGTGAAGGCCAAGGGTCATCTTACTGAGTTTAGTCAGATGACATTGCCCCTTTCCCCAGACCATTTCCCATACTTTCCGCTCAGCAGTGACAACTTTGAGCGGTGTTTTGTTTGCCTGTCAGAGTAGGAAGACACTGATCCAAACAGATACCACCCCAGAATTGCAGAGGAAGCTTCACTGAGTCAGTGCTGGCAAAGACAAACACCAGCAAAGGCACAATGGAAGCACTGAAGTACAGGACATGTGTGGGCACAGCTGCGTGGGCAAGAATATCAACATCATGAGTCACACACAGGAAAGACAGAGGAAAAGGCCCAGTGTGGAAATGAATGGGAGAGAGACAAACTGAAGCAGAGATGTTAAGTTACAGGAAACAGAAGGAGAGAAGAGGAAGAGAAACAAATTGACTCTAAAAAGTAGATGGTAGCAGAGTTTCAAAAACAGAGAATGAGGCTTCCCACAATGCCAGCTCGGTGGAGCAAAACTTCACTGCTTGCTTCTGGGGTTCACAAGACTGTCCGTTCAGCATGTTCTATGAAACATCATGCCCTAGAAATAGTTTCTCTTTCATCAGGACCAAAAAAACCCCTACTTTTCTCTGCTTCCTCTCTCCTTCCATCTAACCTGCAAGCCCTCCTTCCCACAGTAAGATTTCACTATTTCTATGTATCTAAAAGCACACATATGACAAGTAACCTATTATGATCATTCCAATATTTTTGGTGAATTTCATAACTTTTTGATGGGGGAATTGGGACTTGCAGAAGGAAAATCATTAACCAATCTTTTAAAGGTAACTTCTCCCACCTGGGAAGAGAGGCACATTAATTATACTCTTGTGATCAAGTGACACTACCTTTTAGAATAGCCAAGATCTGGGCAATTGGTATCCGTGGCTATATTTAGCTAAGGGCCAGCTTCTACTTTTTACTCCAGTTAAGCCTGTAAAGCCAAAGAGAAATGCAGCAACTGTACCATTAGGACTCCTGAATGCAGCTACAACATACTGTGGTCAGATGTAAGAGTCCTTTCTGCCCTTTGAAGACATACCACAGGGGAATGGAAGCAGGGCAGCATGCTGTTTTACCGACAGGAAGAAACTTAACTCCAGCGGAAAGAGAAAGGGGCAACAGAAAAATAACTTCTCGCCCCTCTCTTTGCAGTTTCTATAACCACCTTATTCTTTTTCTAGAGCTTATTAGAAAAATGTGTCTGTCTTCTACAAATACTGTAAAATCATGCAATCTTCCAATTACATGAACTTACTTATAAAGGTAATTTATAATTTAGTCTAATATACTACTTAGAGTGGAAACTCATCAATCAGAAAAGGAAAATAAGCAATAAGAATGAAGAAAGAAAATGAATTTCTTCACTTAGTCACAGATTTTTTTAATAACAAAGTCCCCAATTCTTCTCCTAGTCTGGCAGTTCTAGGCTGCAGAAAAGGGTCAGGAGACTGGGCTGGGTAAAATATGCCTGCAATATTATTGAAACATCATATCACATAGTGAAATCAGAACTATGAACCAATCAAATAAAACCTCAATCTAAGGGAGCTGGGAAGAGAAGCAGAAACAAGAAAGAACCAACGAAGGGGGGTTGGGTCCATTTTAAGGCACCTCCTCAGTGCAGAGAGGGATTTTGGGCCTTTGTGTAAAACTCAAGGCCCTAATCCACCTGAGTAGAGAGACTTTTAGGTGCAAGGGCCAATGAGACAGCATCCCTGACCAGTGATTGATTTTCTTGCCATTGCTTGAACACTTTCAATGTCTGAAAAAGCTATTTCATTGCTAGAAGCCTCTGGTTACCAGAAAGGATGATCACAAGATCAGTGTTAGAAAGTTCTGCCTTCTCTCTATGTCTTTATTACCTCTTAACATAATGTTTATCTTTATGCAGCAGCAGGAGTTGCCTGTGCTTCCTTTTCTTTCAAACCAAGCCTTTTCATTACTTTTAGTGTTTTTTTTTTTTTCAAAAGTGGGCTTCTGCTGGATTTTTGCTTTCCTCAGCTTCTTTTCCAGGCCCCTGACACCCTGTTTTGTATTTGTTTTTTGATGCTCTTCTTGCCATCTTGAGTGTGGGCCATTAGAAAAGCTGAGCTAGCCGATGTTATGTGTGCAGCCACTTTAGTTTCTGTTTCCCTTCTTTTCCTTCTCACAGAAATTATTCACAATTGTGTCCAGAATTTCACTTTTCAAGTGCTCCATCCTTTTGAACCATAGAATAACATTTTGAGTGGTTATTATGGAAACAGAGATAACATTGTATCAAAGTAAAAAAGACAGACTGTAGATCCTGAGGTGCAGAGACCGCATGTGTTGATGGCCCAGTGAGTACTACAATAGATGTTCCCTTCTAGGCTTCCCCTCAGGATAGTTGCTGTATAGAACAGGAGAACAACAGCACCACATGAAAAGTAGATGCTGAGCCAGGCCCACTCTCAGGCTAAGAGTTTCGATTCTGGTAATCGAGCTTTCAAGATAAATGATTCTAATTTTTGCTTCAACAAAATCACAACTTGCAATGAGTCATGGATATTTAGGTGGCTTTAGATTGGTTAAAATCACAAGTGTCAAAAGCCTACACAAGGGATCAAAACACAAAAGTTTATAGGAGCCAAGCAGGAAATGTAAGTAACTCCAGAAAGGTGTAAGAAAATAGCAAGTGAGAAGGAAGAGCAATCAGAATCATAATGAACTTTGGTATACCACTTATCTTGAACCAGGCACAAGCTGAAGAATTTAACACATATTTAACCCTCACTACCACTCTATGAGTTAAGTTCCCTTATTATCCCCAACTTAAAGGTAGAAAACTGAAACACAAGCATTTAAGTTACCAGCACAGACCCCCATATAAAGGAGATGTCTACTACTCAAGTCCAATTAATTGTTGCCATTAAGATGAGTGTTCCAATGTTGTCAAAAATTGTGATATTATAAGAAAAGATAGGCATTCAATTTTGTGTATAAAATTTTAGTTTTAAACTATGACTCATGATCTTTAAACACACATTATGGTCCAAACATGCCCAGCATTCAGCTCAGAGGACACTAGTTTGTGTTTCTGGCACTTATTGTACTTGAATAAAGGGAACATCCTCATGAATAAGTCTTCAGTTAGTACCTTCTTCATTTTCCTTCTGGAAAACTATTAGGAGTGACAAGATAAAGAATTTGTTATGAACAAGGAAGGTAGGAAGGGAAAGAGCAAGGAAGGGAGGGAAGGTAAGGAAGGAAAGGAAGAAAGGATGAAATTAATTCCTGGGCTGTGGGTCCTTTGTGCAGATGTATGCAGCACACTATGGCTATATACGGAAGTTTCTGAATTCTAGAATGGCACACACAAAAACTATATGTAAAACAAACTGAAGCAAATTCAGTGGGTAAAAAGCATCTTTCATAGCTAAGCATTTCAAATTCATTTCTGAATCTCTTACAACCCAAGTGCATTACAACCGCCTCTGTGGTCTTTCCTCCTCTGGTGCACTCCCACATGAGGTGAAGCTGAAGCCACAGCACTGCCTTTCAATCTACCTAATATCTCACTTTACTCAACTGCCCCATAACAAAAAACAACCCAACCATCCAGGGATTCCATAAAGTCCCATTTGGATGTCTCTACTAACTTTCTAAGACAAAAATTTCCCCCTCAAGAAGAGCATACAATGTAAGGACAGTGATGTTCATGAAGTCCAGCTTCTTTCTCTTCAAAGAAAAATAATTAAGTCTTAGAGCATAAAGCAAAAGTTTATTTCAATAAGCAATCTGTAAACTTCATTCTAGTGTCCTATCAGATGACCAGTTGATTTACTATTGTGGGGAACTTCTAGGAAAATTTTAGTATATTGTGAAAGCAAATACATGCAAAAACCAGGTAGTTTTTTTGTTTTATTATTTAATGATTTCCCTAATACTAATATTCCCTCTTTTCTTCTCCTGGATAATTTGTTTAAACACAAATCACCACTACTTCCAAAAAACCTTCACAGACACTCTCTCTTCATGTCATGTTCAGATGGGATGATGATCTGTTTTGCTCTCTCTGCTAACTTATTCTCATCATGCTATACTAAAATGGGTCTTTAGGTGTTTGCCCTGCTTTCCTGAACTCCTGCCTATTAGGTACAATAAGTGGGCCTATTTTTATTGCTATGAACCCAGGACCCAACAAGTTACTGACAGACACATAGTGAGCTGTCATGAAAGCTAGTTTTAATGAATGAATGAGTAGATACTCTATGCCCTGTGGGAGACACAAGGGAAAACTGCTATCTCTAACAAGATACTGAATGTCTGAGGATGAACTTTCACCACAAATGAAAGGAAAAACTTCCTCAGCAGCTTTATCCTTTAAGGGAGGCAAAAAAAAAAAAAAGTGAATCTCATTCTACAAACAATTTCTTTCTATGATGATGGACTCTTACAGAGAGTTTGGTTGTTTTACCATGATGACTCAAGTACCTGTAGTACCCACTGATTTTTACAGGTAATCTCTTCTGTTTGAACATGGACTCTGTTGGAGGGGGGCATGAGAGGAAGGAAGAAGAGGATTGGTCCTCATGTAGGTCCTGATTAAAAATTATCTTGCTTACCTGCTGAAAACTAGTTATTGAAGAGCCCAAAATATATACTATATTTCTCTGGTGGTGTTTTGAAACATATTTATATATATTCACATGTTTTATTTCCTTGTTTCTTTTGCCTTTCTTTTGTTCTTTAGAACAATTCTTTGTCTAAAATCTATCTATTTCAGCTTTGTAAGGGCAGAGAATAATATTCCTAATGCTTGTTTCATAAAGAAAGGAAGAACAGCAGTGTCAGTAGAAACAAAATAAAAGAACTGCAAGGGTATGAATACCTATCCTTTGAACATTAAGAAAAGACTGGTTAGAGAATATAAAAAAATTAGATTTCTCATATACCTCCTCAACATTGGGTATATAGCTCCTTCTTTCAATCCAATGACAACAGTCTTGCTTCAGGACCTCATCGTTTCCAATCTGCATCATTTAATTAACTCTTCAGTGGTTTCCAACACTCCAAGTCTCACCCCTCCCATCCTCACATCTTCCAAACGGCTCACTATGCTCTGGAGTGATGTCCCTAAAAAAAGGCTTTTATTCCTGACCAAATAAAGCTTTAGTATCATTGTTTTGCTTAAAATTGTTTACTACCTTGACACCAAAACCAATGATATCACAAGAAAAGTGGAGACCAATATCCTATATAAATATAGATACAAAAATACTTAACACTGGCAAACTGTATCCAATAACATAAAAAGAGGGTTATACACCACAAACAAGATGTAATAATCCCAGAAATGCAAGGTTTCTACAACATGTAAAAATATATCAGTACATCACATGAACAGAAAAAAGGCCAAAACCATATGATCATCTCAGTAGACACAGAAAAATCATTTGATAAAATTCAACACCCTATTGTAATAATAACACTTAAACTAAGAATACAAGGGAAGTTTTTCAACCCTATAAAAGACATCTCATAACACACAGCTAATATCATACTTAATGGTGAAAAATCCTGAATGTTTTCAGCCTAATATAAGGAATCAGATGGGTCTATACACTCTTGCTACTTCTAGTCAACATTGTAATGGAGGTTCTAGCCAGGAAAACTAGTCAAGAAAAGGATAAAAGGCATGCAGATTAGAAAGAAAGTGGCAAAACTATCTCTACTTATAGGTGATATGACCTAATTTATAGAAAATCCTAGAGTATCCACCAAAAAAGTATTAGAACTAATAAATGATTTCAGCAATGTTACAGGGTAAAAGATCAATACATACAAATCATTTACATTTTAACACACTATAGATGAACAATCTGAAAGTGATGTTAAGAAAAACATTCTTTATGGTAGTATTAAAATAATATACCTAGGGATAAATTTAACATAAGTGCATGACCTGGACTCTAAAAAATACAAACTATTATTGAAGAAAACCAAAGAACTAAATAAATGTATAGCTACCACATGTTCATGGGTTGGAAGAATTAATATTGTTGCAATAGCAATATTTTCCAAACTGATATAGTATTTATAAAAATTCAGCTGTCTTATATGGAGGAATTATCAAAATGTTTCTAAAATTCATATGGAAATGCAAGGAACACATTTGGAGAACTCAAACATCCCAATTACAAAAATTACTACAAAGCTGTAATAATCAAGGGAGTGTGATATTGGTATCAGATGAGACATATAAATCAATGAAATAGAATTCATGCTCCAAAAACAAGCTCTTACATTGTGGCCAACTGACCTTCAACAGGGTACCAAGGTAATTCAATAAAGAAGTAATACTCTACCACAAATGGTACTGGGAGAACTGGATATCTACATGTAAAAAATGACTTTGGAACCCTACTTCATTCCATATACAAAAATTAACTTAAAGTAGTCCAAAAACATAATTATAAAATTTTAAACTATAAAACTCTTGGAAAAAAACATAGGAGTAAATATTTGTGAACTTGGATTAGGCAATGATTTTTCATATATACAACATAAAGCACAAATGATGAAAAAATAGCTAATTGGATTTCATCAGAATTGAAAACTCTTTGGGTACCTACCCAGAAGAGGGGTTGCTGGGTCAATGGTAATTCTATTAACTTTTTGGGGAGTGTTTGTACTGTTTTCCATACTTACTGTAACACTTTAAAAACTAGAAATACAAACAAAACCTCAGAACACAGAAAACAGGATAGTATATACCAGACGGAAGGAAAGTGAGTAAAGGGTAAAGGCGGTCAAACATATGATGGAAAAAGATTTGACTTTAGGTGGTGGGCACACAATGCAATATGCAAATCATGTACTCTAGAAATGTGCACTTGAAACCTATATAAATCTTATTAACCAATGTCATTCTAATAAATTAGAAAAAAACTAAAAACCTTTATATTTCAAAGGATACCATCAAGAAAGTGGGGGAGAAAACAAACCATAAAGTGAGAGAAAATACTTACAAATTCATGTATCTGTTAAGAGACTTGTATTCAGAATAAAGAACTCCTAAAATTAAACAATTAAAAGACATAACTCACTTTAAAAATTGTGTTATGGACTGAATGTCCCCTTCCCCCAATTCATAAGTTGAAGCCCTAGCTTTGGATGTATCTCTTTGGAGGAAATGCCTTTATGGAAGTAAATATTAAATGAAGTCATAAGAGTAGGACCCTAATCCAATATGGCTGGTGTCCTTAAAAAAAGATGTAAGGAACATAAACAGAAAAAATGTCATGTGAAGAAACAGTGTGAAAGGGTGACCATCTGCAAGCTAAGGAGAGACACCTCAGGAGAAACAAAACCTGCAGACACCTTGAGTCTGAACTTCCAGCCTCCAGAAGTGTTAAAAAATAAATTTCTGTTGTTTAAGCCACCCGGTCTGTGGTATTTTGTCATGACAGTCATAATGAAATACCACTCCACACTCACTAGAATGACTAAAATTAAAAAAAAGAGAGACAATAACAAGTTTTGCCAAGGATGTGAAGAAATTAGAACCTTCATACATTGCTGGTAGGAATGTAAAAGTACAGCCACTTTGGAAAACATTGTAGCAGCCCCTCAAAAAATTAATGCATGAGTTACTATACAACCCAACAACTTTACCCCTAGGTGTCTAACCAAGAGAAATGAAAATATAAATTCACACAAAATTTGTACACAAATGTTCATAGCAGTTATAAGTGGAAACAGTCCAAATGCTCATTATCTGATAAACAGATAAAGAAAAAGTAATGTATATCCACAGAATGAAATACTGTTCAGATGTAAAAATGGAGTACTGCTACATGCTACAACATGGATAAACCTCAAAAACATTATGCTGAATGAAAGAATCCAGTCACAAAAGACCACATATTAAATGGTTCTATGTATATAACATTTCCATAATTTCATGGGAAATCCATAGGGACAGAAGGTGTTTGCTAGGGGCTAGGGACAGGTGTGAATAATGAATGCCTACTAATGATTACAGAGTATGTTTTAGGATAATAAAAACATTCTGAAATTAGATTATGGTGATCATTGCACAATTCTGTGAATATACTAAAAGCCACTGAATTGTATACTGAAAGATGAATTTTATGGTATGTGAAATATATCTCAATATAGCTGTTATTTAAAAACTCTTTAACACTTCCCCTTTGCCTACATATTTAAGTCAAATATACTTAGTTGGCTCTCTAGATTTGTTATCTGTCTAATCTAGTTTCTCACCACTTTGATACAATCATCTATTTTCTCTTAAAAGAAAGCATTCCCTTCTTTATCTTTCTGGAAATTCATATTCATTCTTTCATAGCCAGCTCCATGTCCAATCAACATACTTGGTTACTCTCTAATTTGTGCCACTGCTATATATTTTACATACTTCTAAGCACTTAAGTTTTATCTAAGGGCATTAAAAAATATTTCCATGATGGTCACACAAACAATGTGTTGTTCAAATATTTCTTTAAAGTTCATTGTTTTAAAAATCATGACATTTTAATAATTTAAGGAAAGTCATGGTGCTTGGCATTTGTTGATAGTGGCTACAGATGAGTAGCTGATGATGCCACAATGTCTTACCTACTCAATAAGGACAGAGAGCATGAACTTTAATGGAAAGACTGGGAAAAAATTGTCAGAGACCACTTCATTTTCTGAAATGTCATTAACCTCATAGAGAAAATGCACATGATACTGAATAGAAATAATTGTGCTGAAAAAAAATGTTGAAAACATAAGATATAAAAATTGGCAAAGGACATGTATTTCCAAGAGGTTTGTTTCATCACTCTCTTTGGTTTCTGCAGATGGTTTTCAAAAAAATTCTAATCCTATATAGTTTAATTGTACTCTCATCTTCAAATAAATGGGTATTTCCTGGTAAACAAATGTTTAATATACTTCAGGGCTATGCTATACTTGTTGCATCTTTCAGGGAAAGGATATATACTACAAAGCCTAAATTTTGGGTGTGACAGTACATAAAATGTACTCATTGTATTTACATCATTGCATTTTTATATAATTACTTTCCAATTTCATGAAAATAATGAGAGGTAATATATTAATGCATTTTACAAACATCATTTTAATATGTAATTATGGAATTAACCTATTAAGTAAAAGTCTTCCAAGGTATAAATAAAAGTCTATATATGTGGTTGTATAGATTGAAAATAAGAAAGTATCAATTCAGACTTCCGTCCAAGATGGAGGCATAGGTACTCGCACTGTGCCTCCTCACGCAACCAACACTAAGGACAACAAAAATTGAGAAACAAGAAACAACCAGAACAGAGAGAAATGAAATGAACAGAAGTCTGACTACCGTACATCCAGACCAGTAAGGAGCGGCGGAGTCAGAGGCCTGCGGAGAGGGGTCGAGGGGTCCTGGCAGGAAAGAATGGTGACTGGCAGACATGGGCATGCAAGGCACAGATGTTAGTTGGTGGATCCCAGAAGCCCAGGGGTGGCTGATGGACCCTGTGGCAGACCCTGGGTGCAGGAGGCAATGAGTAGACCCAGTGTGCTGCAGCCACACATTTGCATGCAGACAAACTAAGCCAAAATGGGCAGGAACACAGACCACGCAATCCAGGGACCCAGCGCCACCGGGAAACAAAGCCTAGGAGCACCGACTGAAAACACCTGTGGGCGTTGAGGCCTGGAGATTCTCTCGGCCTCACAAGAGGCTCCTTGGGGAAGCCCACAGAGCCCGAGAAAGTGCACAGGCCCACCCACCCGGGAGCCAGCACCAGAAGGTCCCAATTTGCTTGTGGGAGGTGGCAGGGGGGACTGAAGTCCTAGAGAGAGTGGAGCAAGCACCATTGTTCCCTCTCAGACCCTGCCCCCAAACACAACATCACAACCCAGCAACTGGGGTGCCCCGCCCTGGTGATCACCTAGGGCTCTGCCGCCCATACGTAACACCTGCAACCAGACCAAAGGAAAATAAAAAATAAAAGATGGCTCAAACAGAATTGAAAGCACCAGAACCAATTTTTTTTTTAAGTGACCAAGGGATAGCCAACCTATCAGATGCACATTTCAAAGCACTGGTGATCAGGATGCTCACAGAATTCATTGACTTTGGTCATAAATTAGATGAACAAATGCAGGTTACAATAAGACAAATGAAGGAAAACGCACAGGGAACCAATAATGAGGGGAAGAAAATTGGGACTCAAATCAATGGAATGGACCAGAAGGAAGAAAAAAACAACCAAACAGAAAAGAATGAAGAAACAAGAATTCAAAAAAAATGAGGAGAAGCTTAGGGACCTCCAGGACATCTTTAAATGTTCCAACATCCGAATTATAGGGGTACCAGAAGGGGAAGAGGAAAAACAACAAGTGGAAAAGTTATTTGAACAAATAATAAAGGAGAACTTCCCCAATCTGGCAAGGGAAATAGACTTCCAGGAAGTCCAGGAAGCTCAGAGAGTCCCAAAGAGGTTGGATCCAAAGAGGAATATGCCAAGGCACATCATAATTACATTACCCAAGATTAAAATGAAAGAGAGAATCCTAAAAGCAGCAAGAGAAAAGGAGACAGTTACCTCCAAAGGAATTCCCATCAGACTGTCAGCTGATTTCTCAAAAGAGACCTTGCAGGCCACAAGGGGCTGGAAAGAAATATTCCAAGTCCTGAAAGGCAAGGACCTACATCCAAGATTGCTCTATCCAGCAAATCTATCATCTAGAATGGAAGGGCAGATCAAGTGCTTCTCAGATAAGGTCAAGTTAAAGGAGTTCGTCATCACCAAACCCTTATTATATGAAATGTTAAAGGGACTTACCTAAGAAAATGAAGATTAAAAATATGAACAGTAAAAAAAGACTTCAAATTCATAGTTAGTAACAACCATACCTAAAACAAAAGCAAACTAAGCAAACAACTAGAACAAGAACAGAACCAGAGAAATGGAGATCACATGGAGGGTTAGCAACAGGGAAGTGGGAGGAGGAGAGAGGGGGAAAAAGATATAGAGAATAAGTAACATAGACAATAGGTAGAAAATAGACAGGGTGAGGGCAAAAATAGTATGGGAAATGTAGAAGCTAAAGAACTTATGACACATGGACATGAACTATAGGGGGGGAATGTGGGTGGGAGGGGGTGGGCAGGGTGGAGGGGAGTGAAGGGAAAAATGGGACAACTGTAACAGCATAATCAATAAAAAAAAGAAAGTACCAATTCATGTTAAGAGCAATCAAGAATAGTCATAACACTAATTTTTCTTGTATCTTATAAACAAATCCATTAATTCATTGCTACATCAATTATTTAAAAGAATGGATGTAAGGAGATCTCAATTATCCCTCCTTTTCAAAAATCATTATTGGTAGTGGGAATATAACTAAGCCATAATAGGAGACATTGTGAATACTATCTATTACACCCAGAGGCAGGTAAAATCTATGAGGTCTGATAATAGCAAGGTAAATGACAATGTTAATTGACATGTATATTCAACTTTTAAGTTTAGAAGTCATTTCCACAAACATTGTCTCATTTTATTCTCATAATATCCTTTGTAGTAATAAAGTTAAATTTTATTCCCATTCTATGTGTAAAATAAACTAAACCCAGGGAAGCTGAATACATTTTACAAGGTCAAAAATACATCGACAGAAACAGAACCAGAACCTAGGTTTACTGACTCCTTTGCTGAAGCTTTTTCTACTTTCCTATTGTTAAGCTGAAGAGCACTGTGAAATAGAAGAGATGGCAAATGTGCTAAGAATAAGGGTTTGAAAATATATATACCTGGAGATTATATTCATGTTCAAGGTAGAGAGCCTCTGTTATTTTTAAAATATTTTATTTATTTATTTTTAGAGAGACAGGAAAGGAGGAAGAAAGAGAGAGAGAAACTCTGATGTGTGAGAGATACAACTACCTATCACATCTCACATGCACCTAACTGGGGACCTGGCCCACCAACCTGGGAATCTAACCAGCAACCTTTCTGTTCATGGCTGGCATTCAGCCATACCAACCAGGGTAAGAGTCTCTGTGATTTGTCCAGTTCTGCACTAGGTGCTATGAAATAGTAATAACAATAATAAGATGTGATAATGTGCTCTTATGTTTCCTTATCCAAACTGATATGTGTTAAAGTGGAAGTAAAGAAGCCATGGACCCATTGACAAGTGATGTTAACATGCACAGTATTGAAAGAGTAGTTAAGAAATAAAGTAAAGCTAAGGGATATCCAGGGAAAGACTGATTTCCCACAAAACAGAAAGAAAAATAAATACCTTAGAACCAAACCCTGCCTTGACTGGTGTGGCTCAGTGGTTGAGTGCCAGCCTACAAATCAAAGGGTCACTAGTTTGATTCTCAGTCTAGGGCATATGCCTGGGGTACAGGCCAGGTTTGTGGTGGGGGATTCGTGAGAGGCAACCACACATTGATGTTTTTCTCCCTCTCTTTATCCCTGCCTTCCCCTCTCTAAAAAATAAATAAATATAATCTTAAAAAAAAAGAGAACCAAGCCCTTCGTAGATGGAGATTATTTCTATTCTTCACATAATACTACAAGAATCACCATAAACCTTGATGTATGAGGTCTGTCCAGAAGGTATCCAGCCATGTAATATGAAAAATAGAGACATTTATTGAAGAAGATACAAGATGCAAGAAACATTGCACATAGGACAAGGATGCCTCAGTCCCCTTCAACGTAGGCACCTTGGGAGCTCACACAGTTCTCCTAATCACCATCAGCTACCCCATCATATTTTTCTGAATCTCACTGATGGTCTGAAATCTTGTCCCTTTCAAAGGTGATTTTAGTTTTAGGAAACACCAGAAGTCAAAAGGCACCAAATCTGGCCTTCAGTGGGGCTGAGTCACCTGAGTGATTTGATATTTCACTAAAAAACTCTGCATAAGACATGATGCACAAGCAGGCATGTTGTGATGAAGCTGTCAATCACCAGTTACCCATAGCTGTGACCTTCTGAATCATCCCAATAGTTTCCATGGAGGAATGTTCAAGTTTAATGCAAAATTTGATGCAGATTCATTGCTCTACTCGCTCAGTCATTTTGAATGTTATGGCCACACAGTACACATGCTCCCTCAACAGCATCTACCACCCCCACTGACTTGGACAGTGAAGTCACTCTTCATACATGCACATTCCAGTTCACTCTCCTTGGCTGCCAGGTTCTCTTTATATTAAGAATGGCTGGACTTTTTCCAGATAGTACTCATCATATACTGATGTCCTTGTACCAACAAATTACAAATCTATTTTCCATGATCTTTTATTGGAGTTACTTCTTTTTAGTCTGAATTCTCTCTTTGGGCTATGGTGTTTTCTGATTGCTACCAATTCTATGAAGTATCCCAACCTTTAAATATTTAATCTGACCATTTTAGTTTAGAAGATATATCTCTGTTGGCTGAGGCTGCCATAACAAAATACCTAGACTTGATTGCTTAAACAACAAATTTATTTTCTCACAGTCTGGAGGCTAGACACTCATGATGAAGGCAATGACAAATTTGCTTTCTGTTGAAAGGTCTTTTCCTGGTTTACAGACAGCCACCTTCTTGTTTTGTGCTCACATGACCTTTCTTCGGCCATGTGTGAGGAGAAAGAGTAAGTGAGCTATTCTGGTCTATTCTTCTAAGGACGCTAATCCTATTGGGCCAGGTCCCCATGCTTATGACCTCACTTAGCCATAATTACTTCCTTAGAATCCCATCTCAAAATTCAGCCCCGCTTTGGGGTTAGAGCTGCAACATATGATTGGGGGGGTTTGGGAGACAGATACTCAGTCTATAACAGATACTTCTTAAAATATTAGTTTTTAAGTATATGCTTACACTATTTCTGCTCTTTAAATTTTAAAGCCTTTGACCTTGTTTTCCTCTCAGACTTTATCTTTCAAGCTAGAGCCTAAGATTTATCATTCCTCTAAATTCTTTTTTTTGGGGGGAATTTGATTTTATTGAGGGAAAACACATTATAATGTATCTGTTTTATGGGTGCATTTGGGGACCTTCAACTTATTTATACACATGTTATAATCAGTAACATAATCAATATATAGAACATTTCCATCATCCTAAAATGTTCCCTGTGTCCTTTCTCGGTCAATTTTTCACCCAACCTTGGTCCTAGGCACCCCCTCCAAATTCTTTAAAGCTAGCATACCTTCTCTAGACTTAATGCCTTTTTAAAAGTCAATTTTATTGAGATATAATTTATACATAATAAAATGCAATTATTGTAACTGTACAGTTTTACAAATGCTGCTAAATACATACATTTGCATAACTGCTTCCACAAAAGAAAAATAGAACATTTTCATCACCCTAAAATCTCCCTGTGCCCTCAGCATAAATCACCACACTTGTCACACCTGGCAACCACTAATCTCACTATAAATTAAATTTACCTGTTTTCCATTGTCTCACAAATAAAATAATATGGTATGTGCTTTTTGTGTCTGGCTTCTTTGGCACAGCATGTTTTTGAGATACATTCATGTTATTGTGGGTATCAGTACCTATGTCTATTTTACTACTGTATAATAGTATTCCTCTGTGTGTGTATATGTCACAATTTATCCAATGACATGTGGTTGGATGTTGTTTGGGTTGTTTTCAGTTTTCTGCTATTAAAATAAAGCTGCTATGAATATCTATGTAGGAATCTTTGTGTACACATGTTATAATTCTCTTGGGTAAATAACTAAAAGTAGATTCTCTAGAAGCTACTGAACTGTTTCTGCAAAATAGTTGTAGCATTTTACCATCCCACAGTCATGCACGAGAGTTCCACAACACTGGGTATTGTCATAATTGTAAAATTTTTACCCATTCTAGTGTGGAAGTAGTGGCTTTAATTAGCGTTGCAATGATGGCAAGTAAACTGTTTCACGTGTTTTGGGCATCCATATATATTCTTTTGTAAAGTGTCTGTGGAACTCATTTTAAATATATATCATGCACATGTAGTATATGTATTGTGAATATTTTCTGCAAGTCTGTGGCTTGCCTTTTCATTTTATTATAAAGAGCATGGATTTTAAATTTTGATGGTGCCCAATTATCAGTCTTTTTTGGTTCATGCCGTTGTATCCTGAGAAGTCTTCCCAGAGTCCACAGTTGCGAATATTTTCTCTTATACTTTAGCAGTATTATAAATTTGACTTTGTTCTAGAAGTGTTATGGCTTCAGCTTTATGTTTGGGTCTATAATAAGTTTAGACTTAATTTTTCTGTATTATATAAGGTGAAGGTGAATTTTATTTCCAGATAAACATCCAGTTTTTTCCAGCACCACGTGTTTAAAAGACTGTACTTAACCCTGTTGAGTTGCCTTGACATCTTTGAGGAAAACCTGTTTAACATATGTATGGGTCTATTTCCAGTCTTCTCATCTATATATTCATATCCACACAATACTACACAATTGATTACTATAAACTGATGGTAAGCATTCATTTCATTCAAGAAACAAAATCCCTGTCACATTGTTACTTAAACTGATTTGATGTTTTAGAGGGTTTTTTTTAATTTCCATGTAAACATTATAATTAAATTGTTGTTTTCTACAAAAAAAAGTAAGTCCGCTATAATTTTATTGTGGTTTCATTGAATCTACAGATTGACTTGGGGGAAGCTGACATTTTATTAATATTGAGACTTTGACATTATTAGGGAGCCATTATTTGGTCTTCTACAGAGCTTTCTGTATCTTAAACAGAAGGAAAAAGTTTACAGTTCTTTATGTTGTATCATTCTCTTCTTTCTATGTTCATGTTTATTTGTCTTATTTAATCAGTGTTCATGTTTATAATTATTTTAAAGTTTCTATCTGCAAATTCTATCTTCCTGATCTATTCTGTATCTGTTTTTCTCCTGGTAATGAGTCAGTTTTTCTGTTTCGTATCATATCCTCCAATTTTTTTGTGGTGTGCTGAACGTTGTCATTTATTGTCTAGATTGTATTGTATTAAAGGGTGTTGAGTTTTGTCCTAGCAGGCATTAAATTTGGCTTGATCCTTTTGAAACTTTTTAACAATGGGGAGGCATCCTTTACTCTGAGGCTAGTTTACTCTTACTACTATGGTGTAACACTTTTGAGGTCTCACTGAACACCTCAGTTATTTAACAAAGATTCATTGCTCTGATTGAAAACTGAAAGAAACTCAGCTCTCTGATCTCCTGGAATTGCTCAGTTTATAACTCCTGAACGGTAGTTGCCTGCTCGTGTGGAGTTGTGTGTTATGTTATAAACAGCTTAATATTAATCAACATCAATAAGGGACACCCTATACAAATTTTTAAAACTTTTTTTTAATGCATAGTTTTTCTCTATCCAATTCTCTGTTCCACAAATTTCATATACCATCTTTATCTCCCCACCTCTGATCTCTGTCACCCTCATTCACTGAGCACCCCACACTCTGTCTTGATTTTATTTTCCTACTTTTAGGTCTAGAAGGTAACTGGAGAGTGCAAGCTGGGGTTATCATGGGGCTCATTCATTTGTTCTCCTCCTATAAGTATCACAGTTCTATACTCTTGTTTCCAGCTATATGTTGGATTACAGCAGGAGAGCAAGTTTGGAATAATTTACTCTGGTATTATGAAGGCAGAAGTACTTTCAACTTCCTATCATTTATTATATGTACACAGAGTAATGCAGTATAAACCCATAATGGTTTGTTGCTATGCTGGAATAGAGCTTCCTAATCGAAAATCATTCTGTTCTGGATGATACGCAGCACGTCATTGAAATTTTTGTCTTATTTAGAAAATCACATAGATTTCTTCAAGGAACAGTTTGTGGTTTGTATTTCATTATTTAAGCTAGAATTTATTTGAAATTCTTCATTCTCCATGAAATGGAATAAGCCATGAAAGATTAAATTGTGATTCTTTCTTATAGTAGATAAGAAGAAAAAAAATCCACCTCTTCAAAATCACTTGTAAAGTCTTCTCTGAAAGACAAAGCATTTTTTGTCTCTCTGGCAGTAGCCACTTTCAAAACACTAGCTGTAGGACCCCTAGAGTCACTAAGGACAGCCTCCTCCTAGAAGGGTGATTAAATAACCCCACTTTTTTATGAAAAATAAGTAATAAGACCATACTGTTTGTAAGGTTTGGGGGAAGGAAAATCATTCTAATATACAGGCTACATACAAGAAAAGGGACCTCAGCACCAGCCAATCTCAGGAAGGTGACATTAATCAGAGTGCTAAGGCTGAAGCCTCAGAACCCGAAGCCTGAAGCACGCTCCTATGGCATTGGATAAACATAGCCAGATAGGTTATGTATGACTAGTCTTTGTCTGTGGAATGATTTGGCAGTAAGAAGCAACATGGTTAATGAACTAATGAGACTCTAATTCTCTTTCTCTTAGTGGTAAACCAACTCCTCTTTGGGACTATGTAAATAGATTATAACAGTAAGTCCTTATGATTCTTGGACATATCAAGAGGTCTTAATTTCTTACTAAAGGCCAAGATGGAGGCTCAAGTAGCTCATTTAAAATATAAAATTATGTGACCATATTTGTATATACCAAAATTATAGCACAGTTCGTATTGCCTACAGGCTTGAGTATTTTTAGTGAGATTATCAGTTTCTCTAGCATATTTCTATGTAATTTTAAAAACATTCAAGTTACACAAAAAATAATTCTACAATATCCCTAGTAGTCATATAGCAAGTTATCCTTACTAGAGTAAGCTCTGAAATATATTTAACTTTCTAAAGTAAACATATGTAACATATATAATTTCATTCAAAACTATGAAACATTCCAAGAAGAACTAATACCTCTCTTTCTCAAACTATTTCAAAAAATTCAAGAAGAGGGAAGTTACCCAAAGTGATTTTACAAGGCCAGCACAGATAAAGACATTACAAAGTAAGAATATTATAGGCCAAGATCCCTAATTAACAACAACCCTAAACTTCTCAATAAAATATTAGCACACCAAATACAGCAATCTATCAAAAAGACTATACATCATTACCAAGTGGGATTTATTGCAGGAATGCAAGGTTGGTATAACATTTGTAAATCAATAGATATGATTCACCACATAAACAAAATGAAGGATAAAAGCTACATGATCATATCAATAGATAGAGAAAAGCTTTTGATAAAAATCCACAACCAATTTATGATAAAAACTCACAGCAAAGTGGGACTAGAAGGAACATACCTTAATAAAATAAAAGCCATATATGACCAACCCACTGCCAGCATCATACCCAATGGGCAAAAACTACAAGCGTTCCCCTTAAGATTGGGAACATGATAGGGATGTCTGCTTTTACCTCTCCTATTCAACATAGTACTGGAAATCCTAGCCACAGCAATCAGACAAGAAGAAATAAAAGGCATCCAAATAGGAAAGAAAGAAGTAAAACTACCTTTATTTGCAGATGACATGATACTGTACATAGAGAACCGCAAAGATTCCACCAAGAAACTACTGGAACTGATAAATGAATTCAACAAAGAAGAAGAATACACTATTAATATTGAGAAATCAGTTGCATTTTCATGTCAATAACTAACACAAAGGAAAATTAAGAAAATAATCCCATTCACAATAAAAGAAGAAAATATCTAGGAATACACATAACCAAGGATGTAAAACACCTATACTGAGAAAATTATAAAACACTGAAGAAGGAAATTGAAGAAGATACAAATAAGTGGAAGCACATACTGTGTTCATGGATAGGAAGAATTAACATCATTAAAATGTTCATATTACCCAAAGCAATGTCAGATTCAATGCAATTCCTACAAAGATACAATGACATATTTCACAGATCTAGAACAAATGCTTCAAAAATTTATATGGAACCACAAAAGGACCTGCATAGCAACAGTGATCCTGAGAAAGAAGAATAAAGTTGGAGGAATCACGCTATCTAGTGTCAAACTATATTATAAGGCCATAGTAATCAAAGCAGCATGGTACTGGCATAAAAGCTGACACATAGAACAATGGAACAGAATAGAAAACCCAGAAATAAACTCACAGGTTTACAGTCAATTAATGTTTGACAGAGGGGACTTTCAGCTAAGAGGGAGGCATAGATAGACACACTGTGCCTCCTTGCACAACCAGAAGAACAACAACAATTTAAAAACAAAAAACAACCAGAACTGACAGAAAATCGAACTGTATGGAAGTCCAACAACCAAGGAGTTAAAGAAGACACATGCATCCAGATCAGTAGGCGGGGCAGAGACTGGCACATGGAGAGGACTCACTGCAAGGTGGTGGCTGGAGGACTGGGGCAGGCAAGGCAGTGGCTGGCGGACCAAGCACTGGATTGTGGAGTAGGGTGCTGGAGGCTGCAGCAGGCTGTTGAGGCTGCAGCAGCAGCAGCTGGTATAGTGGGCGGTCCCGCATTTGAGTGTAGCTAAACTGGGAGGAACAACTGGGAACAAAGACAGACCACGCAACCCAGGATCCCAGTGTGGTGAAATAAAGCCTCAAACCTCTCACTGAAAACACCTGTGGGGGTTGAGGCAGCAGCAGGAAAAACTCCCAGCCTCACAGGAGAGTTTCTTGGAAAGCCCCACAGGATCCTAGAATGTACACCAAGCCAACCACCCCGGAATCAGCCCATCAACCACCTGGGAACCAGAAGGGCCCATTTTGCTTGTGGGACATGGAGGAAGTGATTGAAAGTCAACAGAGAGCGGGGCAAGCGCCATTGTTCCCTCTCAGACCACTTCCCCACATACAACATCACAACACAGCGATGTGGGTTACCACTCCTGGGTGAATAACTAAGGCTCTGCCCCTCACTACATAAAAGGTGCGTCAAGACAAAAAAAAACAAAACCCAAAATGGCCAAAATGAAAGAACAGATCAAAGCACCAGAAAAAAATACAACTAAGCCACAAAGAGATAGCCAACATATAAGATGCACAGTTCAAAACACTGGTAATCAGGATGCTCACAGAATTGGTTGAATTTGATCACAAATTAGATGAAAAAATGAAGGCTATGTTAAGTGAAATAAGGGAATATGTACAGGAAGCCAATAGTGGTGGGAAGGAAACTGGGACTCAAATCAATAGTGTGGACCAAAAGGAAGAAAGAAACATCCAACCAGAAAAGAATGAAGAAACAA
>PVIA01004787.1:68463-129594 GCA_004024845.1 Tonatia bakeri | reverse complement strand
TTTTGCTGATCTTTCTTAACCTTTTTATTATTCAAAGTCTAAGGCAAGAATTTCATAACCATCCTTGCTGTCTTAGAAGTATAGACAACTTTGAGTAACCAAGAACTTGGAAAATATTATTCCCAAGAACTTTCTTGAGTAAACAATTACAAAATAGCATTTAGCTGTTTGATATTCACTAAGATATTATTGATAATTTTCAGTACTTGACATAATTAATGATGGGTTGAATAACTTTTTGAATTAAATAATAAAGTTAAACCATTTTTTTTCAAAACTCAAGTCACACAGAGAAGCAACAAGGAGCAAACATAACATCTGTAAAGAAGCCAATGGACGCCGACAGGCACATAGAGACCACCTCTTGCCATGTGACTGTGGGCTCCAGCACCAGATTGGAAGTCCCTCCAAATCACATTGGGCAAGTATACATTCTCGAATATATTCTCTAATTCTGCATATATTTTGTTCTTTATCTTCTATGAACTTAATGCCAATGCTGCTCACATAATATATAATAAAATCCAATGAGAGAAATAAATACAGTTGACCCTTGAACAACATAGGTTTTAACTTATACAAGGACTATTTTCAGTAGATGCTGTAAATGTATTTTCCCTTCCTTATGAATGTTTTAATAGTATTTTCTATTCTCTAGCTTACTTTATTGTAAAAGTACAGTATATAACACATACAATATATGTGTCAAACAACTGTTTATGTTATCAGCAAGGCTTCCACTCAAGAGTAGGCTATTAGTAGTTAAGTTTTTGGGAAGTTAAAAGTTATATATGGGTTTTTGAATGTGGAGGGATGGGTGCCAACACCCACAATGTTCAAGGGTCAACTGTACTAAAGAGGGAGATGCTAATGATAGTGTGGCACTTTGTAAGGCCACAGCCATTATGATAGCTACATTTTCTTTTCATCCCTTAAGGACCAATTTTATTTGCTTGGTGGCAATATTGGCCCCACTAAGAAGGTTTGATCTAAAGGAACAGAGGATTGAAGATATCACATAATTATTATTAGAGCAATATAAACTTCCTGAATATAATAAACATTATACCCAAAACATAAGGTGAACTAAACAGATGATGCAAGATAAAACAACAAATAATTTTTTTAAAAAAGACAGTAAGGGGAAGCATAATAAAATAATACAATGGAACTCCAGAACATATCTGTTATAATAGCAAGTATGAAAATATTTAATTCAAGTTAGAGACAGGATTACATAGCAAAACTCAACTCTATCTTGTATATGAGAGGCACACCTAAAATAAAATGATTCAAAAGAGTAAAAATAAAAGGACAAAGGTAACTGAAGCAAGTTAAAATTAGAAAGAAAGCAGTAGTATGTTAATACCATAAAAGGTAGAATTTAGGCCAAAAAAAGAGGAAGTTTTAAATAAAGCCAATTCAAATCCTTTTCAATTCTAAAGGGAATAATAATCCATAAAAAGATGTAATAGTTATCAATATCAACACATGAAATAATTATAAAAATAAATTCACCAAATAAGAACTATAGGAGAAATATACAATGTGTGGGCTTTAAATCATTTCTGTCATTCCACCAAATGGATCAAAAATAAGCAAGGGTATAGAAAAACAGAAAAATGTAATTAATAAGGTATATTTGTTTCTTTAACTCAATGCTCTAAAAATAAAGAATACTCCTTTTTAAATACTTGTTCAACATTTATAAAAACGTTGCATATATGAACACACAAACACACACATCCACAGTACAAGAGACATGTACATTGTACAATCACACTGCAATAAAACTAACATCAAAACTTTAAAACAAAAAAACCCTATCAACTCTTTGGGTTAAAAAGAAAATTTCAAACCCAAATTACAAAATAACTACAAAACAAGAACACTGAAAATACTACATAACTAATGAGATACCAAAGCAGTGCTCCAAAAAAATTCTAAAATTTGTTTTTTACTTTCAATTTATTTATTTATTTTTCTTTTAATATTATTTATTTGTTGTTGTTCATGTACAGCTGTCTCCATTCCTCCCTCACCTTTCCCCCACCACCCCTCCTCCTACCCTCGAACCTACCCGCTTTGTCTTTGTCCATGTGTCCTTTATACATGTTCCTTGATGGCCCTTCTCCTATTTTCACCCCATATCCTTCTCCCTTCACCCTCTGGTTATTGTCAGTTTGTTCTTTATTTCAATATTTCTGGTTATATTTTGCTTGCTCGAATGAGATACCACTTCACACAAGTCAGAAAGGCCATCATAAACAAATCAACAAACAACAAGTGTTGACTAGGATGCCGAGGAAAGGGAACCCTAGTGCACTGCTGGAATGCAGACTGGTGCAGCCACTATGGAAAACAGTACGGAATTTCATCAGAAAACTAAAAACGGAACTGCCTTTTGACCCGGCAATTCCACTGCTGGGATTATATCCTAAAAAGCCCGAAACACCAAATGAAAAGAACCTATGCACTCCAATGTTAATGGCAGCACGATGTACAATACCAAGTGCTAGAAGAAACCTAAGTGTCCATCAGTAAATGATGGATCAAAAAACTATGGTACATTTACACAATGGAATATTATGCAGCAGAAAGAAAGAAGGAGCTCCTACCATATGCAACAGCATGGGTGGAACTGGAGAGCATAATGCTAAGTAAAATAAGCCAGGCAATGAAAGGCAAATACCATATGATCTCACCTATAAGTGGAACCTAAAATTTAATTCTTAAACACTTACATGAGAAAAAATAAGTGAATTAAACATTTGACTAAAAAAAACCTAAAAAAAATTTATAACACATGAATATATTATCAAATAAAAAACTTAAATGAAAACATGGAATTTCTCAAAGACTGGTATAAATCATAAAATATCAAGCCAAGATATTTCAACCTTTAAATTTCTTTATTATCACTTTGATTTTACTTAATGACAATAATTAAAATTTATAATAGCTCAACATACATTTATATTCTAATCCAAGTACTATGTATGTTATTTTTAGTATAGGAAGCAAAATTAGAGATTTGAATTTTTATAAGATAGCCATAGAATGAGAAATATAAACAATCTAGGACAAGTCATTTTCACTGGGGGCCACATTGGCCTTGTGGTTGCCTTCAAAGGGCTGAAATAATTTTAGAACCATATAAATGTAACTACTCCTTAACAGTTAAGGAGTTGAAATTACATTCAGCCATGGCCCCCGGTGAAAATGAGTTTGACACCCCTGCTCTTGAATTACGCTCAAAATACACAAAATAATTCCATGCTTCCCCCGAATTCATTTAATATATAGGTGCAGGGTTTATATTTCATTATGTATCCAGAGACAAAATACTTACATTTCCTATTTCAAAATTTTGCCTCATCAGCAGGTAAAGGGAGGCACTAGCATGTGACCGTATTGTACTGATACTACTACTACAGTGTCGGAGAAGCCGGAGGCATAAATCAGCACACTGCTCTGTCTCTTCTTCAAACAGGAGTTCGGGGAACTGTAAAAAAACACCAACATCAAATTTATACAGCCTGAACTAGAGATTTGTTCTAGATTTGAACTAGTATAGTCCGAGAATTAAAAGAATGATTAAGGGACAATATTTACTAATGGTTAATAGTGTGGACCAGAGAAAGACTGGGTTTGAATACTAACTATGCCACTTACTAGATAGTAGCAGTGTGACCTTGGACAAGTTTTCTCATCCATAAAATGAGCCTAACAATATTATCTACTATCTATGGTATTGTATGACTACCTTATAATAGATAATGTACATAAAACACTTAGTATAGTAACCAACATGAAATAATCCTGTATTGTGTTTTTATTATTACAAAACAGTAATATAACTTTTCACTGGTTAAGTCTCATCAACAGCTCTGTATTCCATCTTATAAGATGACTAAAATGAAATAGCTACCTTTAAGATTTAAAATATACATATTTCTAGGAGGAAACCAACAGAAGAAATAAATATTTGAAGGAGTTAAACAAATGTACCTTCTTTTCCACCCCCCACAGGATAAGTTAATTTCAATGGACTGAACTACTTACGCACTGAATTCTTGATAAATCAAGTTAATAAAGAACAAACAGAACAAGAGAAAGAAAAACCAAGAAAAGGCCCAAATTTAAAATTAGCCATTAATTTCAGGCCCTTCTCTGCATCAAGTCCTATTTTGTAAGCCAGAAACTGGTTAAAGGTGATCCAAATAAGAATTCCAAAAGGCAAGCAATAGAAGACAAAAAGAAATCAAAGGTCTTAGGTTTTTATTAAAATATTAACTAAACATTATTAACCAATGAACATGCCAAATGATCTTAGACAATGTTAATAAAGTCTGACAAGGCTACAGGCACAAAATTTACCTACCTTTGAAACCAGGGCCCTCTGGGTAGCGAAACAGTGTTGCAGATAAGCTGCACTTTGGTCACAGGCCATGCTGTGCAGGAGCACTTTCAGCACCCCGCCAAGGGTGCTCTCTTTGGATTCTGTTACAGAAACTGTCTGCAGTTCGAAAATAGATAAAACAGACATGCACTTGTGATTTGGTTGAAGAGACAGAACATATATAAACAAACAAATAATATTTTTTAAATAGGAAAATGATAATATGAGATTTAGGGGGACTTCTAGAAAAAGGAGCTTACCAGGATTTGGATAAGAGAAAAGGGGAAAACAGAATGACAGGATTTAAGCGAGAAAAAAAAAAAAGGAGCAAGGATAAACTTTTAGGAACTACTGATATTTAAATGTAATTATATGGCTCAATAAATACTTTTCCTTCAACCCCAATTTACCGAATCTATACTTTAAATTCCTCTTCTTTGTGTTCTTACCTGGACAACAATCTCTAATGTATCCAAAATGATTAGGTTTGCTTCAGTAGCCAGATTTCCATCAATCAGTGCTTCATGTTCAATCTCTGCTCTTGACCTAATACAAAATAGCGTAAGAAATTCTACTTATCCTCTTTAAAAAGCCAATAGATCCAAAATTCAAAAATGACTTAAAGATGCATAGAAATAAAAAAACTTAGAACCATTTTTTAATATTTGCCCAAATGAAAAATTGTAAGATAATAAGGAAAAATATGATATTATACATATTAATGCTCTGTTTTACCCTGCATCTTGCTGACCATGCCAATTCACATTTTCTCATCTTATTATAGTCCTACAGTGCCACTGAGAGCAGAACTGGTCAGCTCTCAAACATACAGCAAACACAGGAAACCGGGTGTCAGTCTGAGTGGCACAGACACTAGGTGGTGCTATATGGGTTTGCATTTAGGGCTGCTTCATGTAAAACAACATTCAAAATATTCCAGGATAAAACTATATTTTTCCCTGAAGTTTTGTAAGTTCCCCCCAATTTTAAATTTTTTAATGTAGGAAACAATGAGCTCCTAGGTGAGACTGGATAGAAACACTAATTAGAAACAAAACACCTTGATGCCAATCAAGACATTTACTTGAATATCCAATATTTATAAAAATATTATTTAATTGCCCTGGCTGGTGTAGCTCAGTGGATTGAGTGCAGGCTGCGAACCAGGCATCGCAGGTTCGATTCCCAGTCAGGGCACATGCCTAGGTTGCAGGCCATGTCCCTCAGCAACCGCACACTGCTGTTTCTCTCTCTCTCTCTCTCTCTCTTTCTCCCTCCCTTCCCTCTCTAAAAAATAAATAAATAAAATCTTTTAAAAATATATTATTTAATAAAAGAAATTTAAGAAAAACTACAGGTGATTTATGGATAAAATGGACATTTATTTTAGTAGCAACACACATTCACGCAAACCATGTAGACAAAACAACACACAAATCACAGCGCAGGTGCAAGCACATAATAAATGCTAACTTTCTGAAGTTCTTAGACGTTCCAGTCTCTGAATCTTCATTACTACCACTAGGGAGAACAGTTCATGCATTTACATTTTACAAATTGAAGGAGAAAATACAGCATAGTTAGAATTAAATTGAAAAAGAAAATAATACACTGTTCAAACTTAAAATTCAGCCAGATTTCTGTGAGGAAACTTAGTAAGATGGTTTAAACAAAAAGAATTAGGAAAATACCAAAAAATGGCTTCTTAAGAACACAGCAAGATAAGCAGAAAGAACCCATTATACAAATGCAGAAATAAAGCAATAAACAAATAGCATAGTATCTGGCTGTTTTGTGAATTCCACAACACATGTGGAAAAATAATCAAAGAAGTAAACTTGGATAGACAAAGAAAAGTGAACACTCAAAGCTTAAAACTTTAAACATATTTATATTATACTCAGTATCTATTATATCTAAATATTTGAGTCTATCCCAAATCCTTATGCTGAAAAATGTAAAGCCCAAGGTAATGGTATTAGGAGGTAAGGCACAGGTCATAGGAGAAGAGGCCTTGTGAATGAGATTAGTACCTTTAAAAAAGAGGCCCCAAGGAGTTTGCCCTTACACTGTACAAGCACATAACAAGGGAAGTCCGGAAACTGGAAGAGGGCCTCCAGACACCAAATATGCTGGTGTCATGATCTTGAACTTCCCAGCTTTCAGAACTGTGCCAAACTACTGTTGTTTATAAGCGACCGGCATGTGGTATTTTGTTATAGCAGCCTAAGGAGACTAAGCCAATTTCTGACCATCTCAAACTCTTATCTAAAAGTCTGCTGTTTTTCTCTCTACTGGCTTGCATAGGGCATTGTTTCCTGTGTTGCTTGACCTCAGTGTCTGTGAGCTAATACTTCTAGAAGTTGATTTGTAAGAGTCCTCTAATGACTGGGGTGAAGATGGATGCAGATAGAGTAACCAATCATCTTGATTTGATTTAGGACAGGACTGAGGGGTGGTTCCCTGGGACATGAAACATTCAGTGCTAAAATTAGGAGTACTAGGCAAATCTGAATAAGTTGGCTGCCATATTCTAAAGATTTCTGGGCCAGCCAAACTCCTTGAGGGCTAACTTGTAATTACAAATTGTCAAAAGAAAATATTTAACCTCTTGATTCAATGCCAAGTTTCAAGCCAAGCAATATTACCATCAGTCACCTGGGCAGTGAGAAGGGTTTATTTCTAGTTCTCCTAATGCTAACGATGGAGTCCTTTAGGTTTCTGGACTCATGGTAGTGCATTTTCCATTGTTTTTCACAGGAGGGTCAGTCAGTGTACCTAGCTTGCCTCCATGCTAGAATCAGAAGACCTACAATGTTTTATCCTTCTTTAACTATATTTTAAGCTCCCAGAGGGCAAACATTATTTTTCTAATTTTTTGGTAATCCTTGAAATATTTAATTCAGTGTGACACCCAAAATATAGTCTAAAATAGTTGTAGAATGCAACTTTCCAAGGGGAAAATGGGGTAACATTTAAAATATGTTACATTTTGCTTTACTATACCACATTAAAAGTGTAGTATAGTAAATCTTTTAAACCTTTTAAAATCTTCAATTTAAAAATTAAATAAAAACAATCTTGTCTTCTAAGATTTGAATGCCTAACATTATATACATATTATTTACATATATGTATATGTGTACATATATATATAAAATAACACTGAAATTAATCATGTTCCTCTTGCATCTGAAATCCAAGCCTATCAGTAACATGAAATAGAAGGTTATATTACTTGTCAAGCTTCTCAGTGTTTTGACGCCAGTGAGTCATATCCTTTCTCCACCTCAGATTTTCTTGACTTCCAAAGGCACTTCCAGATGGGCTTCTCTCTGTCAAGTAAATTTCAAAACCATTTTTAAAATGTTATTTCAGTTGGACCACATATATGTATACTTGCAAACATTTAAGAAACACTGAACAATGTTATTAATTTTATACATAGCCATTTTATCCTCAATATAAGTAGAAAAACCTGACAATGGTGCATTTTATTAAAAGTTTTCACAGCAGTTAAAGAAGAAATGTATTTGCTACATGTAATATAAAAAAAACAAATACCCTTTTAAATAAGCAAATTTTCTAACAAAGATTTTCTCAAAATCCTAACCATGGTTTCTATAACCTTAAATGAAATAACCTGATTTCCCACCACTCTTCCTCTTGCTTATACTCCCAGTTATTGTGTGCATGTGAATTCTGTATACACAGTCTCACTACATATGCTCCTGATTTAGGATACGTGCAAGGGTTGCTGTTCCTTTTACCAGATTGTTCTTCCCACATTTTCCCTGGCCAGTCATTCATCATCTCCACAGAAAAGCCTTCCCCGACTCTCCAAAACTTCTTTTCCTCTTAATTTGCTTTATTTCTCCCCATAGCACTTATAACCACATGATTATAAGCTACTGAGAACAGAGAATATGTGTACTTTGTCCACCACTTAATGTCTGGGGCTGACAAAACTTCTGGCATGTTCCAAAGCTCAGTTAAGCTTTTGTTTGGTAAATGAAGAAAATGAGGAGAATTTCTAAAGTAATTACTTCTTTTGGTCCACAGAGGGCAGAACAGGAGAAAGACAGGGACTCTGTCTCAATAGGTTTCTGGATGGAAGGCAGACAGAATAGCATAGACCGGAGATTTTTGAGCAATGTGCTCCGACAATTTTTAAAACATGCAATACCTGCTTTTTTAGTGAGGTGCACTGACCTCTCTTTTTGTGGACTGTCAAATAAAAAATGACAACACCAATGCCACAATACCCATCTGCTGTAAATGAATAAAAATTATACCTATTTTTTTGTCAGATCAGCAAAAAATATGTTTTTGGTGTGCCACAGAATTGTAGTAATTAGTTTGTGTGTGCCATAAGATGAAAAGGGTTGGAAAATCTCTGGTACAGGCTCTTTTAAGGGGCAGTAGCAATAGAACTGATTCACACAAATCCAGTAGAAGTGGAGAAGGCACGGGAAATTATGCAGAAATATAAAAATATGTGTATTTAAACAATAGAACATCATGATTTTAGGCTTTCAATGAGAAAACTAATGCTCCATTAAAAAAAAATGAGACCTAAATTGGTTGGGGAAATAAAAACAAAAATGAAAGTAAAACTTGAGTTCAAATACAAATTTAAAAAATACTGAGAAACAAATATAATTTGCCACACAATAAAGGACACATCTGGAAATTTCTCTTGCTTTCTTTCCCTTCCCTTCTCTATCCTTCCTTCTCTTTACCTCTTTTTGATTTTGAAATTTCTATCTTTAAGAAATTTTGTAAAAGAAAACAAAAATGATATGCCTATATTAAGACAGTTAACTGAATAAATACAAGGTCTGTCCAGAAGGCATCCAGCCATGCTACATGAAAAACAGAGACAGTCACTGGAGAAGATACAAGGTACAACAAACATTGTACGCAGGACAATGATGCCTCAGTCGCCTCCCAAGCAGGCACCTTGCAACCTCACACAGTTCTCCCAAGTGCCATCAGCTGCCCCATCATATTTTCCTGAATCTCACAGACAGTCTGAAATCTCTTCCCTTTCAAAGGTGATTTTAGTTTTAGGAAAACCCAGAAGTCACAAGGTGCCAAATCTGGGCTGCAGCAGGGCTGAGTCACCTGGGTGATTTGATGTTATACTGAAAAACTCTGAACAAGATGTGTCGCATGAATGGGCACATTGTGGTTATGAGGCTGCCAATCACCAGTTGCCCATAGCTGTGACCTTCTGAATCACTGGAATAGTTTCTGAGCAGGAATGTTCAAGCTTATTGGAAAATTTGAGGCAGATTTGTTGCTCCACTGGCTCAGTCATTTTGAATGCCACACTCACACAGTACACATGCTCACTCAACAGCGTCTACCGCCCTCACTGACTAAGTACAGGGTAGTTGTCTTGCTCACATATGTGCATTTCAGTCCACTTTCCTTGGCTGCCAGGTTACATTGATTTCATGCAAACCATTCTCCTTACATTAACAACAGCTAGGCTTTCTCCAGACAGGCCTCATGTGTGATTTACTTAACATTTTTATCATGAATTTTTTTTTCATGAAATTGTTTCATCTCCTTAGTTAAGAATATCTACAATTAGGTGACCTAGCTTAAATGTTCGAATGCAAATAAGAATTGCAAAGACTACATTTTTCTAAGATAAAGAAATTTTCTAAAATAATTATTTTTTAATTGAGATATAACTGACATATAACATTAGTTTCAGGTGTATAACATAATAAATTAGAAATATGCATATATTATAAAATGATCACTACATTAAGTCTAGTTAACATCCATCATACCACATATATTTACAAATATTTTTTTCTTATAATGAGAACTTTTAAGATCTACTCTCTGAGCAACTTTCAAATATACAATACAGTATTATTAACTAATGTCACTATGCTGTAGATTACATCCCAGTGCTTACGTGTTTTACAATTGGTAGTTTGTACCTTTGGACCCCCTTTACCCATTTTGTCCATCCCGACACACCTGCCTCTGTCAATCATCTATCTGTCCTCTGTAAGTTGTTTGTTTGTGTTAGATTCCACATACAGAACTTCAATTCTTGCATTCAAACAATGATAGCTGTCCTAAGGCCATAGGTATAAAAATGTAACAAGCATAGTGCTAATAGTTCTACTCTTTTCAACAATCAAAACAGCTGTGGTATAATACAAAGAACATTAAATTGGAAGTCAAAAGATCTTGGTTCTGTCACTTAGTTTATAATCTTAGCCAAGTTATTTACCTCTATGAGCTTTATTTTCTTTATATTAAAGATAAGGATAATGACTAATTAAATGATGTACTTAAAAGTTAATTTTCATACCTTCTTAGAAGATTGTTGTAAATAATAAGTTAAAAGAAAATAAATAGGTATCTTGTGAATTCTATATAACTTAAGTGGAAAAAAAATGGTGCTCTATTAATTCCATTAAAGATAAAGACCTTATCTTCATTCATTATTAAATTCCAACACACATAGCATATAAAAGATATTTAAGTTCATTTAAATAAATGATCACTATGGTAATAGCCTTTCAGAAGACAATAAATAAAAATATTCATGTAAATATATATTCATATTCTAAGTCAACAAATATATATACAGAACTGTTAGCCTGTGCCATGTCCACAGATGACTGAGCCATGTCCCTGAACTTAATTAAGGAGCTCTCAGCAACAGTATTATTTGTGTATCACTTTAGAATTTACAAAATATTTAGATATGGTCACTACAAAGACACTAAGGTCGGTTAGTTATACTACCTTTAAAATTCACAAGTGGATGAGAAAAGGAAAGTAGGGAGGTTAAGTGACTAGACCAAAGTTATATGGTTAATGGGTAGCAGACCAGGTGTGGGGGACAATGAAAGCTGGCATCGTACAGATGGAATGCGCAGGGGTTAAACAAGAGATAGCAAGCTTCAGCTGAATGTGACTGTAACTTCTGCAGTAGACATATGTATCAGTTAAATAGCCTAGTAACGGAACAATCTGTGCCTGTAGCATCTCCCTGGGTTTGCAAAACGTCCTTGAGCTTTACCTAACCAACCCCTATAAAATAAACTCGAAAACCATGTTCAGGGCTTACTGTCTCTCCATCAGAGGACAATGTCGCATCTGGTCCCCGCTTTTCCTTAAACTTCTGTGATGTGTCTTTCTTCATTTCCTGTCGACCCCACTCAGGTACCCCCACTCCACACTGGTCATGGCAACCAGGGATTAGAAACAGGCCTCTAGGCCACTAAACTGTTTCATGTTTCTGATAGTTGAGTTTGATGGGCAGTATCTTTGCCTTAGAGTAGATAGACTAATTTTTTTTAAGATTTTTATTTATTTATTTTTAGAGAGAGGGAAAAGGAGGGAGAAAGAGAGGGAAACATTAATGTACAGTTGCCTCTTGCACACCCCCTACTGGGAACCTGGTTCGCAACCCAGGTATGTGCCCTGACTGGGAATGGAACCTGTGACCCTTTGGTTCACAGGCTAGCACTCAATTCACTGAGCCACACCAGCCAGGACTTGGGACTATATTAATTCATTGTGCTAACTAATAAACTTTCAATAAAAAATTATGCTACATATAATTTATGATACCATGAGAGAGTCCTGATATAAACTATAAACTCTGGGTGATTATGATGTGTCAGTGTAGGTTCATTAGTTACAACAAGTATACCACTCTGGTGGGGGATGTTGATAATGGGAGAGGCTATGCATCTGTATGAGCAGGGAAATCTCTGTACCTTCAGCTTGGTTTTGTTATGAACATAAAACTCCTCTAAAAATACTCTCTTTTTTAAAATAAGGGCTGCTATTAATAATCATGCAAGGACAACAGGAATAAGCTGAGACTATCCAAAGCAAATCAGGAAGTATATTTGCTGTACTTAAATCAAATTCTAACTTGAACACCTGCAGAGAAATGGTTATCCAGGGTAATTCACGGTTATATTTAAAATACTTTTTTAAAGGTGTAGAATTGTCATTGAAGACTTGCAACAATGATCATTGTAATATACACTTGAAGGAAATCGAAAACATTCTCACCAGAAAAAGATACTATATACATACCAAGCTGTCCTCGGCTTCGGCGCACCATTTCTTGTCTAGCGCCTATGCTCCCAAGAATAGCTTCTTCAAGCTTAGCTCTCATGTCTTTTGATTTCTTAAAGGTCAAACTATTCATTCTTTCAAACACTTTCTTTCCCTAAAATTTAAACATTACAAAATAAGAGGTGATGATAAAATTTTCTTCTTTTTCCACACAGTTTCCTCTCTTGTTCCTCTTTGCAAAGGGATAATGATCACTTACTTTGTACTCAAAGCATGATACACAGAGATAAAGCAGATCTAATAGCCGGTTTAGCTGCAGGACAGAGAGATCTGTGAACCACTTTTGTAGAACTGTCTCATCTGCATTCTTGAGAACCCAAAGTAGACAGATCAAAAGGCTCCGACTTGATTCTGCTGAAAAGGTAGTGTGCTGCCGGCCACTCTGAAAAGCCAAGAACAATAGAATGAGACAGATTGGTCAATGATCTTTTTATTTATTTATTTTTGGGGGGGGGTTGTCAGTTTTCTTCAAAAAAGCAATAAAACAAAAATTGCTTAAAAATCAAATGTTTAAAAAGAACCATTTGATTTAGAATATACTTGTATAAGTGATATAGAAACTTAAACTTAAGGTACTGAAGTTTATTGAACTTTTCCTGGCAAAAGAAGGTTGTTTTAATCTGTGCTACAGTTTCCAGCAGATGTTAATAGAAAACACAAAGCAAAAAACCTAAAAGGTCCTACTATTAAAAACTAAGCTATCTACCACACAATATAAAACAGGATGAAATTAAAGGAAAAAAAAAAACGCTAACTGACTTGAAAGGTATTAAAATAGAAAGTAATAACAAAATATGTATTAGGTTTAGAGAACCACTGATTCCTGTAAAGGACACTGAAAAAAGGAGAAGTTTTAAACGTTATATATGTAAAAAGCATTTGTACATAGAGCACATAAGGTTAAAGTGCTACTTTCAGTTTTCAATCTGTAGTAATATCGTGCAAGTCAAAAAGTTTGTTTGGTTTTTCCCCATAAGATGGCTCTGGTAGTGCTTAGTTGTTTTTAACTTCATTCAAAACAGTTTTATTAGATTATATCATGACAGCTGTCATACCAGCATGCTTAAATAAAAAAATATCAAAATTGGTGAATTTTTGTGTAGCTATTATAATATTGAAGATGGAAGAAAACATACAACATTTTTGGCATGTTATGTTTTATTATTTTAAGAAAGGTAAAAACACAACTGAAATGCAAAAAAAAAAAAACGTGTGCAGTGTATGGAGAAGGAGCTGTGACTGACTGAACATGTCAAAAGTGGTCTGTGAAGGTACGTGCTGGAGATTTCTCACTGGTCTATGCTCCATTGGTGGGGCAGACCAGTTGAAGTGGATAGTGATCAAATTAAGACATTAATTGAGAACAATCAACGTTATACCATGTGAGAGATAGCCAACATACTCAAAATATCCAAATCAACTAAGCTATTGCTGAAAATAAAAAATGTGTCTTTTATTTTAACAGAAAAAACATAAAGACTTTTTGGCCAACTCAATATATAGCATGTAAAATACAAGTGAAAAACTTAGAATTGGAACTTGTTTACAGTACCATTTATTGGATATTTACTTTGTTCCAGTACCATTTGTTGGATAGTTACTTAGTCATCATGCTAACCTCTTGACATGCATTATTTCATTTGGTTCTCCAACGATATTATAAAGCAGGTAATATCACTTGAATTTCACAGACAAGAATTCAGGATGACAATACTAACTAATGATGATAATGATTACAAAACACAACAAAATCTGAAATGTGCTAGATACTACATTGATCACTTTTTCTTATTTAACTCATAATTTTATAAGACTATTAACTATTGTTATTTCTAGTTTATAGGTAGGGAAAGTAAAGGTTAGAGATTAAGTAATTTCTCTAAAAGTAAGTTCTCTAATCATACAATTCGGCCAAAATCAGAAACAAATGATTACTACAAATTTTATATGACTGGAAATTTTAAAAGAAAAACAACTTAATAGCCCAAAGTCTAAAAAGAAGCCATAAAAAACTTTAGATATATTTTGAAATAATGAAAATGCTGTGTATAAATTGTGGAAAATAACAGGTTTAAAGGAAAATATACAGGTTTAAAGTACGTATCAAAGAAGAATGAAAATTAGTGAATTAAGCATCCATCTCAAGAAGTCAGAAAAAGATGCCCTGGCTGGTAGGGTTTAGTGGATTGAGTACCAGCCTGTGAACCTGGTTTGATTCCCAGTCAAGGTACATACTTGCATTGTGGGTCAGGTTTCCAGTTTGGGGTATGTGAGAGGCAACTGAGGGATATTTCTCTCTCACATTGATGTTTCTCTCCCTCCCTTCCCCTCTCTCTAAAAATAAATAAATAAAATCTAAAAATAAGAGGGAAAAGAAAATTGTAATGGTGGAAAATTCTAACCTACCCCAGCATTCTTTAAAAAAAAAAAGTCAGAAAAACAAAGTAGAAGACAGTAAATATAAATGCAAAGAAGACATGACAGTAAATAATAAAAATAAACATTCAAAAGTGAGGATCAACATTGTCCCCAAATTAGTTCTTTATAAAGACTTGAGATATAGAAATTTCTGTTGAGACTGATTCAAGACAAAAAGGTATGAAAAGCTAGTCACATAAATAAAAATATTTAAAACTAAATATAAATGTTATAGACATTAAAAAAGATCATATTCAAAACCACTTTGCATGTCAAAAAAATTGAGTAAGTATCCAGTAGAATAAATTTTTCAGAAACCAGTGTAAAACAAAATAGAAAACTTGAAAATTCTTACAGTCATCAAAGAAATTAAACCAGTAGAGTTTTAGAACTTTCAAAAAAAACCCCCAAAACTGCAGGTGCAGATGATGGCTTCACCTACAAATTATCCAAATCTTCCAGGAAAAAAAATTCCAATTTTAAACAAGTACTTTCAGAGAACAGAAAAGGGGAAACTTCTTAGCTCATTTTAATTGGCGATCTTAAGCCTGATTCTATACCTAAAAAGAACATTATGATAAAGAAAAATTATAGGCAATCTTACAAACATAGATAAACAAATCATAAACAAAATATAGCAAACCAAACTCATTTATATACAGAATTTAATTCACAAATTCAAAGTAGGTTTAACACTAGAAAATGAATTGAAAGGGGACACAGTAAAAGATTAAAAAGCAAAATAACATGACTGTCTCAATGAATGTATAAAAACATGATAAAGTTCAACAAGTATTCATGATTAAAAAACAAAACTCTTAGCAAACTAGGAACAGACCAGGACTTCCATAATACAATGAGGGTATTTTAAAAAATATATAGCACATTTGTTTAAGAATGAAATGTTACAAGTTTCCCCTTTAAAGATGCCAATTATCATTTCTATTCAACATTATATTCAAGGCTCTATTCAGTAAAATAAGTTATAAAAGAAATGAAAGGAGGAAATGAAACTGCTATTATTCACAGATGATTGTGTATATAACAATAAGAAATCTATGCATGTCATTAGTTTAACAATTTTGCTGAAAATAAATATTATTGTACAAAATCACATCTACTTCCACATAAAAGCAATCAACAGTTAAAAAATAGAATTATTTAAAATTCTCACCTGAGGACATGTTCATTGATTTTTAGAGAGAAAGGGAGGGAAGGAGGAAGGGAGGAAAGGAGGCAGGGAGGGAGGGAGGGAAGGGGAAGGAGAAGGAGAAAGGGAAGGGGAAGCAGGAGAGAGAGACAGACAGAAACACTGATCAGCTGTCTCCTGTACGGGCCCCAACCAGGGGTCACACCCACAACCTAGATATGTGCCCACATCAGGAATTGAACACAACCTTTTGATGTATCCGACAACACTTCAATCAACTGAGCCAGGTAGCCAGTGCAGAAAATGGAATTTTTGAAAAACATTTTTATGAGAATATAAGATTATATATAAGTATATATTATTTTATTTATAGTATAATAAAATATCAAAAATATGAAGGAGCAAAAATACATCTACAAAATATGTACTAATCCTCTTTAGTGAAAACTATAAAAGTTTATGCATTCATGGATATTAGAGAAGACCTAAATAATGGAGAGATCTATCATGTTCAAGGATTAGGAGACTCAACAGTCTATACACATTAGTGTTTCTCCAAAATTAATCCACAGATGCAATACAATTTCAACCAAAATCCCAATAGGTTCATTGGCTTTCATTTATTTTAGGGGAACTTCATAAGGAGATTATAAAATTTATGTAGAAATAGAAAGGACCAAGAATTAGGCAAGACATTTTTTAAAAATGCATGAGGACTTTCTCTACATGATAGACCATATAGAGGTAGTACTCCAGGGCAATAGAAAAAATAATCTTTTAATAAATGATATTGAGATGATTTGGTATAATATATAAATACACTTATATTTATATATTATATAAATATATAATATTTATATTATACATAATTATATAATGTAAACATATAAATATTATATAAATATTATATATTTGTAAATATATAAATATAGACACGATGTGAATATATATTATAAATATAAATATAAATATCCAGGGGAACTTGGATCCCCCAAATTCCACTGTGCATAAAAATCAATTCCCTATAGATTTTAAAATTGTATATAAAAGGAAAAAACATTTTTATTTTTTTATTTTTTATTCGGAAAAAACATTTTTAAATAACATAAGGGAAAGCCTTCTAATTCTTGGAATAGGGAAAAAAATTTAAAAATAAGATGCAAAAAATACTAGGAAAAGACTAACAAATAAAAGTATTTTAAAATAAGACACTCTGGCCCTGGCTGGTGTGGCTCAGTGGACTGAGTACAAGGTGTGAATTAAAGGGTCACTGGTTTGATTCCCAGTCAGGGCACATGCCTGCATTACTGGCCAGGTCCCCAGTGTGGCGGGGGGGGGGGGCGGTTGTGAGAGGCAACCACACACTGATGTTTCTCTCCCTCCCTTTTTCCCTCCCTCCCAGCTCTATAAATAAATAAATAAATAAATAAATAAATAAGGCCTTAAAAATAGATGCTCTAATCATCAAATTTACTATTAAGTGAGTGAAAAAACAAGGCACATAAGATACATGAAACACTTGTAACTGACAACAGGTTTGACCAAGAACATAAACAAAGGCCCACAACCCAATGTAAAATGGGCAAAATACTCCTGACACTTTAAAAGAGAAAATCCAAATGGCCAACATACACATGAAAAAAGTGTGCATCATCGTAAGACATCAGGGAAATGAACTACAACTATACATTACCAGACCAACAAAAGTTGAAAAGTCTGACAATTCTAAGTGATGATGAACACATGACAGAAAGGAAACTCTTATTGGTGCAAGTGTAAACTGAAATGAGCCCTTCTGAAAACACCCTCCAGCGTAGCTGGTATAGCTGAAGAAACACATGTTATATGTCCCAGCAAATCCCAATCCTAGGAAATACCCTAAATAATAGTATATACATGAATAATGGATACATATAAAAGAATATATAGCATTGCTATTTGTAATACCCAAAGATCAGAAACCATCCATGCATCTATCAACAGAATGGGTAAATAATCTGATAATAGTCAGATAATGGACTACTATACAGAAATAAAATCAATGAATTATAGCAACAATTTGTAACCTGGATAATATTAAACACAATGTGAAACTAAACTATAAAATTTAGGGATGCAAACTTAGATGGTAAAACTCTAAACAAAATTATGCAATTACTTCATTAGTCAGGATAATGGGAGCTTGGTAAATAGCTGTGGTGGAGAAAAGCATGCTAAAGATTTTAAAAGGTAGTCCATGTTCTATATTTTGTCCTAACAAAGGTGTTTATTTTATATTTTGTTACCTTGTACACTTATGTTTCACATACTTTTTCATGTGCCATATATTTCACAAAAAGAAAAGCTTAAAAAATGAAAAAGTCAATAAAATTGAAAATAGTGGTCACTTTGAGGGGAGAGATGGAGCATACTGAGGGCAGACTGGGAACATCTAAAGTACTTGCAATGTGCTATTTCTGAAGATGGGTGGTAGGTATATCACTGTTTCTTCTATTACTTTACTTTAACTGAACATGTCCTTTATATATTCTCCTATACATATAATATATGTATATATATATATATAGGAATATATAGAAACAGGAATAAAAGAAAAAATTGGTAACTTAGAATTCATCAAAGATAAAAATTTTTACACTTTAAATGACTCCATCAATAAAGGGAATACAGCCCTAGCTGAAATGGCTCAGTGCACTGAGTGCTTGCCTGTGAACCAAAGGGTTGCCTTCCATTCCTAGTCAGGACACGTGCCTGCACTGCAGGCCATGTTGCCAGTGGGGGGCGCACGAGAGGCTGAATAGATGTATTTCTCACACACGATGTTTCTCTCCCTCTCTTTATCCCTCCCTTCCTCTCTCTCTCTGAAAATAGGTAAATAAAATGTTAAAAAAAGGTCAAAATGATAATCCACAGAATGGGAGAAAATATATGAAATCATATATAAGGAAGTTGTACCTAGAATATATAAAAAACACTTTCAGGTCGGTAACAAAAAGATGGATAACACAATTTTAAAATGGCAAAGGATTTGAATGGACTTTTATCCAAACAAGACAGATATACAGAAAGATGTGCCAATAAGCAAACAAAAAGGTGCTCAACATTGGTACATATTAGGGAAATACAAATCAAAACCACAATGAGATGCCACTTCATACCCATCCAGGTGGCTCTAATACAAAACAAAAAAATAAAAAGAAGATAAGTGTAGGTGAGGATTTGGAGAAACAAGAACCTTTTATTCATTGCTAGTGAGAATGTAAAATGGCACAGCCACTTTGAAAAAGAGTTTAGAAGCTTCCCAAAATGTTAACCATAGAGACATCACACCACCCAGCAAATCCACTCCTAGGTACCTAAGAAAAACAAGAACCCATGTACATGCAAAGACTGTCTACAACACTCACAGCAGCACATCCCAACAGCCAAAAGTAGAAATAATCCAAATGTTCCACTGATAAATGGTTAAAATATGGTATAACAATACAAAGGAATACTATTTCTTTAGCAATAAAAAAAAAGTACTGATACAATGTTATAATATGGGTGAACCTCAAAAACATTATGCTTGGTGAAAGAAGTCACACACAAAAGATTACAGTGTATAATTCCATTTATATGACATACCCAAAATAGGTAAAACTATGCAGACAAAAATGGATTAGTTGCTGCCTTGGGTTGAGGCTCAGGAAATAGGAAATAAGGCTAATAGGTCTAAGGGTTCTCGTTCGGGTTATGGAAAGGGTCTAAAGTTAGATTGTGGTGACAGCTCTGCAACTCTGTAAATATATTAAAAACCATGAATTGTACACTGAAAATGGGTCAATCTTTTGATATGTAAATTATCCCTGTAAAACCTTTTTTAAAAAGTTGTCAAGTAGGGCAGCTTCCACAAATGTTGCATTCTTCTGAAAGAAAGTCATTCAAAATTTTTAGAACTTGATCTTGCTCTATTGGTAATTTGTTTCCCTACCACCATATCCTTCCCTCTTTAAGGGGGAAAATTACACGGGCAGAGCAAATATTAATTTTTTTACACATGAAAATGTATAAATCTTAAATTAAAAACATCTCAATAGCTAAACAACTGAGAATATTTCTTAGGGCTAATTAAGATTAAAATGGCTTTAAAAAGGAAAATAGGCTATATAATAAGACAACTTTCAAAATTCTAAATGACAGAAGATAAAGCTTTATATCATAAGCCAAGCCAGAGTACGGTACTTCTGCATCAACTAAGACAATAAATAATCGAGTTACTTAAGAGTACATCCTTGTAAGTATCTGTCTTTTCAGAAAAAACTTCTGTGGGAGGGTTGTTTTTACCGTTGATGTGAGGAGGAAACTGCCGGGCCTTGTTAACTGAGGAACTGAGGTTCCTGCAATTGCCATGGCAACTGTCTGGCTTATCATGCTTCCACTCTCACTTTCATAATCATCAGTGGCTATACAAATTGGTCTTCCTCGTTGATTGTGAGTTTCTGGAAGAAATAATCCAAAAATAAAAAAATAAAGCTTCTGTTTAGCTTCATTTAGTTATTGAGCATGCAATTCCTTTTGCTATTCTCTACTACTCTTAAAAAAAACCTGTTAATACATAGTATTTATCTTTAGAATTACTTCTTTTAAACAATATTTTCAGTAATTTAAACACCAATTCATTCCTAGAGTAATAATTTATAGTTTTGTTGTGAACTTTACCTTGCTAGAAAAAGAAGATACAATAATTTAAACATTTTTGTCTTCAAGTAAGGAAATCCACTTTAGTGATTAATATACTGGAAAAATTACTCAACTATCAGTACTTTACAGGCAAGGAGCTGGTTATTTTTGTATCACCAGCACCTAGTGAAGTTCTTAATACATATTTGGTAGTAAATGTTTGTTTTTGTTTTTATTGAACTGGAAGTATTTTTATCAAGTTAATAGCTAGTTTAAATGCATCCTACAGTATCTTCTTTAGAGCAAAAGAAGGAATTCAAGTAAATTCTAAATATGAAAAACAAAAGCAAAAATTTATGGGTCCTAATTTTTAAAAAGCAAGAAAACATCTTATTAACTCAAATGTTAGCAATAAACCTACTTTTTTTACTCAGGTGAATATTCATTTAAAATTATGTGTATATGAATAAAACTAGCACTGAGTAGTAGTCAGCTTTCAGGTTTTCTTGTATTTTTTTTTTAGAGGAACAGAAAGTACACAAAATTATATTTTCTGACAAGTAGGAATAGAAATACTATACAATTATTATTTTAAATTGTCATAAAAACTACTTATAGAAAACTTGTAGTGGATTCTCTCACATTGTGAAAAGATTTTAGTGATACGGTTAAGTATTTACAGTTAACTTATATCAGTATACCTTTCCTTACATTTCTCTTCTTAAAAATAAGATCTTTACTCTCAAGAAAATTTCTAACCCTTTTAGATACTGAGGTTTGCCTTTAAAATCTGTCTCAGAGAGACTGAGTACCTGTAAAATCATACAGCTGAGGAACAGTCTCCATGACGATGCCGATCAGAGGTAGGTACAACATGGCCACCCGCGCCTTTATCTGGGGGTCAGAGTACCGCGGGTCGGAGTCATGACTGGATAGTAAATTGTGTACCATATTGATGACTTTCTTATGCAATCCAAACAGTCTAAAAGAAGATGGAGGAAAAGAAGCAGTAAGGTCACAGAGATTAGTTAATACCTTTAAAACAAACAGTAAGCCATGGTACTGAATCAATTTGTTCAACTTAACTTTGCCACATATTGGTATGTATTCCTATAAGCACACTTTTCATTTTAAATTTAATAAATGTCTGTATAAGTAAGAACTGAGGTAAAATAAATCTTATACAAATTCACTTAGGAGTAAACCTGGACACTTTTACATTAACTCCATATTAGTGCATTTTAATATTAGATAAGAGCAGTTATGGTTATATTTTAAAGCAGAAAAAAAGAGGAAAATTTTAAGTAGCTGTAAATTTTATTTCTTCAAATCAGATATTTTCACATTTACCAAAGCAAACTTTTATTTCCTTTTTCCAAAAGAACAATTCTCTACCCAATGGATTATGTAGTCCACAGGCCGGGGTAGCCTTTAACATCTCTTTAAACTAAACTTCCTCGCTCATTTACCTCACTTGGGCTCTTACATCTTTCCTAGGATTCCAGTCACTTGCATTTCTACTGGGTTAATACACTAGCAAGGACCACTCTTCACACTTTTTTTTTTTTGCCTCTCTTCTTAAACTGAAGACACTCTGACTATGCAAACAATTCCAATTAAAAACCCATCCAACTTCAACTGGCCCTTCATGCTGTATTTGGCACCAGTTTCAGATCTCAGTCTCTCTTCTTAAGTCTCTCACCATCAATCTCAGTAACGGACCTTACCTCCAACTTCTTTCTTTTAGAAAAGAAAGCCATTCCAAATTTTCTCTGGTCACACTTCTTAACACATCTTTCTTTATAGATATAGGGTCACCTTTTCTTTTGTCTCAGAAAAAGTTGTATCTTCTCCCAGAAAATAAATTCCCCATATGTTCAATGAACCCCATCCATTGTCAGCAGCTTCAATGTCTCCCTTATTCTTCAAATAAGCCTTTCTGATCTTTAAAATACACATCCACTTGATACTAGTTTCCTCTAGCTTATAGAGTATTTCACTTTGATAAACTATTATGATGTCCCCAATAATAAACTTACTGAATGTTAATTCTATACCAGGTGTTCCCATTTACTCCCTACAATCTACTCCCTTTCTTTATAACTAACAGTATTTGAGTGTTTACAACATGGTACTGTACTATTGTTATTAGCAGACAGTCTGTCCAGAACACCAGGAAGTCTCCCCCACTGGCCAAGATGGCAGTAGGGGTGGGAGGTTTTTACACTGAGTGTGCAAAAGGCTAGCAAGATAATTAGGTAGGAACAAGGCTTCCCCAATTCTGGTACTAAATTGGGGGTGGGACCAGGGGAAGACAGGCACATGCACCACAGAAGTCAAATACTGCAGGGAGAGGTGCTGGACCAGAGGCCTGTCGGTTTAGCCTGGAGAAAGAAGGGATTGGTTGGGAGGTGGACTCACCTGAAGCATGAAAGTGCCTGGTCCATCCCCTACCCAAACTAATATAATCCAAGGGGAACAAAGAAACGCCCTCTTGCTAGTGGCTCGCTTGCTCGTGACCTGCAACTGCATGAGGCACTGGCCTGTTCTCTCATGGGCCACATGGCCTTTAATGGCCTTAGCAGCCATGTGGCCCATGGCTTACAGGAGGGAGTCCCTCTGTCACCAACCTGGTGATGCCTTTGCTGGAGCATTTGGGTGCTCTCTCTCAGGTACACATGACCTTGTGGCCCTAGCAGCCACATAGCCCATGGTCACATGAAAACCACACACAGGCTCCAGGAGGGGAGCTTCACACAGACAGGAGCTGGGAACAAGCTAAACTACCTGGAGGACTGCTTAGGAACTGCCTGTGGGCTTTAGAGGACTGCACTTTAAAATGGAACAGAAACCCTGAACACTGCCTTCTGTCTTGGTTTTGTGGAGGACATGAGCTTTCAGACTCTGCCATTCTCCCAGATAGCAAAGCACCTGAATAAAATCTCTTTCCTTTAACTCTGACATCTGCTTCATGAGTTTTGCTTTTGTGGTGACAGGCATCCAAATCTCCGTTTTGTGTTTTTGGTTGGTTACACTAGTTTCATCATTTAATGGCTAAATGATTTTTTGAAGATACTTAACCTCTGCGTCCTTACCTATGTATGAGGATAATTACCTACCTAAGGTGGTTGTGACAATTTATATAATTTATGCAACATGCCTAATGCACTGCCTTGTATATTGCCTTCCTCAATAAATATAATATTAGCTTTCATCTCCTTTAAAATAATATAGATTTAAAAGCTGGAATTTAAAACTAAGGAGTTTTACTCCAGAGCCCCTGATCTTATCTGCCATTTTATATAGCTGCCTATGAAACATAGTTGGAGATTCTTCTCCCTTTCAGATTTTTATTCGGAAAGCATATTTTTAAACACCATCAAGAACCACATCTCACGAACGTATTTCATTTTTCAACTTGACACTGTCATCGTACATCTTCTCGATATTTTTTCCAAATAGTTCCTCCCCTTCCTCATACTACCATTCCTCTCAAGTTTCAGATTCTGGTCACTTGCTCTTTATGCTCTCTGTTTCTACTTCGTGTACTACCAGTGATGATTCCCAAACCTGAACGTGTATTCCTTTCATCTTAGCAACTACCAACTCTAGACTTCAGTCTATCTATGCTCTATCCATCATTTTCACAAAGCTTTTTTGTATGTCTGCATTCCTCAGTCACATGACATAATTAAATAAATATACAGTTCTGCAGGATCTGTAATATCCTAGTCTAGAGGCTGGAGATAAGACATTGCCTCTGTTCTTAAAAAGCTCATTTTAGTAAGAGAGGAACAGACAGAAAAATAATAATTCAATGTTCCAAATACTATAATATAGATGTTAATCTTCTACAGAACCATGTCTGTACTACAAAATTAGCATTTAATCATAGTGTACTATTTCAGTCTTAACTTTCTTCCTATAATGAAAGTTTCTAAGGAAGAAATCTGTGATCAATATTAGAACACATTATTGCCACTCAAGGAATTATTCTTGATTACTTAGCAAGCTGACAGAATAAAAACAAAAAGCATTCCTCTCAAGGATTTTATCTAAGACAAATATATTTTACCTATATATCACTAAAGAATGTATACCTTAGAGATGAGATGTAAGTCTCTTACAGTCAACAATCCATTCATTAAATTAACATAGGTTTATCAAAGTGTCCACTCTGTACCAGACACAGTTCTAAGGCACTGGGAATACAGCAGTGAACAAGGAAGACAAAGCCTGCTCTGTGAGCTCCTATTCTAATGGGAGGAGACAGATAAGCAAATTCCAGATAAGTGCAAGTTGTAGAAAACAACGGAGGATTACATGATTGACAATGGTTGTGGCGGGCTACACAGCAATAATTTAGCCTTGGTCAACGAAAGCCTCATTAACAGGATGCTGTTTGAGTGGAGACCTGAAGAATCACAAGGAGGAAATGGGTATGTGAAGATCTGTGGGCAATTTGAGCATTGCTTCAGATGGAGAAAAATCCAAGTGCAAAGGTGCTAGGATGTAACAAATCTGGCATATTAGAGAAACAAAAAGGAGGCTAGGATGGCTAGGTTTCAGTAGGTGAGGAGGGAATAGTGGGGCAAAAGTAGGTAACAGTTAGATACATAGGGTTTTGAAGACCATTATTAAAAGTTTGGATTTTAAGTGCCAGTTTTAAAGCATACATTCAGAATGAAGACTTTAAAGCAAGAAGAAAAATAATCTGATTCTCATTTTTGAAAGATCATTCAGGCTGCTGTGTAGGAAAGGATTTTAGGGAGGAAAGAGTGGAAGTGTAATTAGGAAAGTAGCAGTGAGGATGCAGAGGAGTGGCTGAACCTGGGATATATTTTGGAGGTAGTACCTGTGGAATTTGCTAATGGACTGGGAGTAGGAAAGAGTGGAAAAAGAAAGAAATAAGCAGCAGTAAAAACTAAGAATATAATCTTGTATACTACTATTTAAAGGTCTTCCCATATCTTGCTTGACTGAATAGACAAAGAAAAGGATAGTAAACACAATTACCATTGCTTTCTGGACTTTATAGAAAATCTTCCCAAGTGTCAAAGACCAAACACATTCTAGCTTGAAGAGGTAAAAAAAGCAGTAAAAAATTCTTTCGTAAATCCTATATTGTTCCACAGAAATATAACAAACCTATTTTAATAGAATTGATTCTTCACATGAAAAATAAAATCCTCATTGCAAAAACAGCTATTAGAATTCTCTGTCCTTTATATCAGACACTGCTGAACAACTACACATTTATTTCCCATCTTCCTTCATAGAAGTCCATTGTTTTCAGATATACATTCCTCCCACCCTATAACGCAAGAGAAGGTGACTGCATTCCATTTCAGTAGTAGATCCTACTTAGACTAGCCCAGCTACTTAAAGCAGCCAGTTGGCAGACCTGTTTTGTTACCAGACTGAGAACAGATAAATGTTAATCAACTCACTGCTTCCTTGAGGCCTACAAAAAAAAAGTCATAGGAGCCAAACGCTGTGTTTAGTGACACAGTTGATTCACAATGATATTGTGCTCTGTAAAAACTCTATGAATGGATACCAGCCTAAGCACCACATTTGAATAGGATTGATCCAATCCATCCAGCACCCTGGCACTGCTCTGGTGACTGCGACAGGACAGGAGAGGCAAGTGAGCCAAACCAGTATGAAAGGTTTGCACTGCACACTTGGGAAGAGCATTTTCCCCCTTTTCTCCTGCTAGACATGAACAAGTAAGAATTTCATCTGAATTGCCAGGGACAACTATATTGCGGTTATGAGAGACACAGCCTTAGGGATACAGCATCTAATAGAGGTAAGAGATATAAAGAACCAGAACCCTCATAACATCATTGTGCTACTGATTATACTCTTTCCAACACTGATTATCGTCCTTCCAATTATGAAATAATAAACTTCCTTCCTTTAATAAAGCCAATATTAAGGTTTCCTGTTTCTTTTTTTAAATATATTTTATTGATTATGCTATTACAGTTGTCCCATTTCCTCCCCTTTATTTCCCTCCACCCTGCACACCCTCTCCCACCCACATTCCCCCCTTTAGTTCATGTCCATGTGTCATAAGTTCTTTAGCTTCTACATTCCCCATACTATTCTTGCCCTCCTCCTATTTTCTACCTACCATCTATGCTACTTCGTACCTTTTCCCCCTCACTCCTCCTTCCACTCCCGTTGCTAACCCTCCATGTGATCTCCATTTCTGTGGTTCTGTTCCTGTTCTAGTTGTTTGCTTAGTTTCTTTTAGTTTTGTTTTAGGTGTGATTGTTAATAATTGTGAGTTTGCTGTCACTTTACTATACATGTTTTTTTTTTATCTTCTTTTTCTTAGATAAGTCCCTTTAACATTTCATAAAATAAGGGCTTGGTGATGATGAACTCCTTTAACTTGGCCTTATCTAAGGAGCACTTTATCTACCCTTCCATTCTAAATGAAAACTTTGCTGGATAGAGCAATCTGGGATGTAGGTCCTTGCCTTTCATGACTTCTTTCCAGCCCCTTCTTGCCTGTAAGGTCTCTTGAGAAATCAGCTGACAGTCTGATGGGAACTCCTTTGTAGGTTACTGTCTCCTTATCCCTTACTGCTTCTAGGATTCTCTCCTTCATTTTTACCTTGGCTAATGTAATTATGATGTGCCTTGGTGTGTTCCTCCTTGGGTCCAACTTCTCTGGGACTCTCTGAGCTTCCTGGACTTCCTGGAAGTCTATTTCCTTTGCCAGAATGGGGAAGTTCTCCTTTATTATTTGTTCAAATAAGTTTTCAATTTCTGGCTCTTCCTCTTCCCCTTCTGGTACCCTAATAATTCAGATATTGGAACGTTTAAAGATGTCCTGGAGGTTCCTAAGCCTCTCCTCATTTTTTTCAATTCTTGTTTCTTCATTCTTTTCTGGTTGTATGTTTTTTGCTTCCTTCTGGTCCACTCCATTGATGCGAGACCCAGCTTTCATTCCATCACTATTGGTTCCCTGTGCATTTCTCATTTCACCTATTGTAGCCTTCATTTTTTCATCTAATTTGTGACCAAAATCAACCAATTCTGTGAGCATCCTGATCACCAGTGCTTTGAACTGTGCATGTGATAGGTTGGCTATCTCTCAGCCACTTAAAAGTACTGGACGCAAGGCTTTCAATTCTGTTTGAGCCGTCTCCCCCCACCTCCACCTTTGGTCTGGTCGAGCCTGTTATGTATGAGGGGTGGAGCCTTAGATGGTCACCAGGGCGGGGCATCCCAGTCGCTGGGTTGTGACATTGTATGTGGGGGCGGGGTTCGAGAGGGAACAATGGTGCTTGCTCCATCGGACCTCAGTCCCTTCCGCTGCTTCCCCCGAGCAAAGTGGGCCAATAGTGCCAATTCCTGTGTGGGTGGGCTTGTGTACTCCCTCAGACTTTCCAAGGACCTCTCCTGTGAGGCTGTGAGTCTCTCCCTGCACCTCAACCCCCACAGGTGTTTTTAATCAGTGCCCCAAGGTTCTATTTCCCAGTGCTGTGATCCTGGATTGTTTGCAGTGCCTTGCTTCACAATCGCCACCTCAGTGGGTCTGCTGGTCACCATCCCTCAGCCAGGGTCTTCCACCTGCCACTTGCATGCTCAGGGTCCAACCGCTGCAGTCTTGTGTGCCCCAGATGCCTTACTTGCCGGGTCCCAATGCTCTCTGCTCTCCATGCCATGACCTGCGCCCGGCTGCCCAACTCCGTCCCTCTTACCGGTCTGGATGAACGTGTCTATTTTAACTTCTTGGTTGTCCAACTTCCATTCAGATCAATTTTCTGTCAGTTCTGGTTGTTATTCTGTTTCTAAATGTTGTTGTCCCTATCTTGGTTGTGCGAGGAGGCAAAGTGTGTCTACCTATGCCTCCATCTTGGCCGGAAGTGGTTTCCTGTTTCTTATAACCAAAAAATTCCTGATATATCAAGTAAAAATACTGGAAATATATATTCATATGATTGACATATACCAGTTATTTTTTAAAAGCTAGTATGGTTTAGAAGTTGTTTTCAGAGTAGTTTTTCTCTAAACAATGAATCCCCTCCTGTATCTCAAATTTCATCACACACATATGTGAAATAGCAAAATATAAAGGTGGTGGCATGCAGGGATGGAAGCCCCAGAATTTCACCCACTTAGTCTGTCCTCTCCTTACCCCAATGTCTGCACTCCCCCAAGTCACCCCACATGGAAACCCATGAAGCAACTCTTCCAAATCCAGTGTAAAATATATTCCTAAATTGGAACATTGCTATAATAAAGGAGATACTTTCATTTTCAGAAGATTGAGCTTTTCACAATTTACTGAGCATTGATCATGGCCCTAACTACTGCTAAGAACTTTTCAAACCTGCTCTTTCATTCCTTCAATAAATACGTCAGTGGACTCTTGTAAAACCTGTGCAAGGGCATTTCCTTTTGTTCTCTGGAGCTCCTACATATGAGGTTGAATTGCATTATAAACTCCCAACTGAAAAAGAAAGCGATTATTACCCAAATGAGTCATGGTCATATAAACTTTTAAAAATAACTATTAAAATGGAAGTGCCATATAGGAATGCTAGACCACAACACACTGAACTACTCCTATAAATTCAAATCACCAGATAATATATCCTTCCTTTTCTTACTATATCAGTTTCCAAAAATTCTCTAAAAGTATACACAATGCTACAAGTTTTTAATACCTAAGGATTTTGTGGATAGGGCAAATTTTGAAATAAAATGCTACATAGTATGGTGGTAAGTGATAAATTCTCCTCACTTTTTATCAACAAATCTATGCATCTATCTACTTGAATGTACAAGTATTTTATGTACTTTTAAGGAAAAAAATGCTACTGAATAAACCATGATATACCACCAATTTTAAGACAAATTTCAAATTCAGGAATGACAAAATATGAAAAAATGACTTTTGTAAAATTGATGAAATACAGAAATACCATGAGTATAGATCTTAGCAAACAGAGAAGTAGAAGAGTGGGGAAAAGTATTATTTTGAAACTTAGGAAGTTTAAGTGGACTACTTCTGTCCCATTGTCTAAAGTCAAACTGATATTCTACAAGGCAAAAATGGTCTACTCACCCTTCAGCATCAGGGTCTAAAATGACAGCCAGCTCTGTTAATACAAGTCCTGCCAAGTAATGCTGTTGGCGGAAAGGCACAGACAGTTCAAACATATTTGCAATCTTCTGGTCTTGTACATTGGTGGAAAATCCAGAGCTCTGTTTGGGAGTGAGGTAGGATAAACTGTAAGAGATGCACAAGACAACATCCTACAGACACAGCATTACAACAAATACAATGTGAGCATCATCTGAAGGTGAGATAAACTTTGCCTTGGATAATTAGTTGCCTAGGGTTTATTATAGATAATTATTATTAATTTTGGAGAAAGTAACTGCTTTTACTTTTGGTATAGAAAACTATGATGAAATACACTTTTAATTATTTTTAATTTCCTTTATCTCATACTAAAACTTTCCATCTGTTTTTCTTTATTCTTTTAGCCACTTAATGTTTTAATATTATGCTCTGAATAGAAAAAAAAGCAACTAAGTCTAAATAATATACAGTGTGGGGCAAAAGTAGGTTTAGAGTTGTGAGTATGTAAAATACAGAGTTTATTGTATTATTTATTAATTATTATATTATTTTCATATGAACAACTATAAACCTACTTTTGCCCCATCCTGTATTATGTATTTCCTGCTGAATATAGGGAAATATTCATAAGCAAGGCTACTGGTTTCCAGAGAAATTTCAAACACAGGTAAAACGGGATCTCAGAGAAAATACTATTTCTAGAAAACACTATCATTTTATGGTCAAATTACTGAGTTTTTTTCTTAATTCTTTATTTTATTGATTATGCTATTACAGTTGTCCCATTTTCCCCCTTCACTCCCCTCCACCCTGCCCACCCCCTCCCACCCACATTCCCCCCTTTAGTTCATGTCCATGTGTCACAGTTCTTTAGTGTCTACATGTCCCATACTATTCTTATCCTTCCCCTGTCTATTTTCTACCTATTGTCTATGCTACTTATTCTCTATCTTTTCCCCCTCTCTCCTCCTCCCACTTCCCTGTTGCTAACCCTCCATTTGATGACTTTTTTTTTTTTTACCGTGCATATTTTTAATCTTCTTTTCCTTAGGTAAGTCCCTTTAACATTTCACATAATAAGGGCTTGGTGATGATGAACTCCTTTAACTTGACCTTATCTGAGAAGCACTTTATCTGCCCTTCCACTCTAAATGAAAGCTTTGCTGGATAGAGCAATCTGGGATGTAAGTCCTTGCTTTCATGACTTGGAATACTTCTTGTCAGCCCCTTCTTGCCTGTAAGGTCTCTTGAGAAATCAGCTGACAGTCTGATGGGAACTCCTTTGTAGGTTACTGTCTCCTTGTCTCTTGCTGCTTCTAGGATTCTCTCCTTCATTTTTACCTTGGGTAATGTAATGATGATGTGCCTTGGCATGTTCCTCCTTGGGTCCAACCTCTTTGGGACTCTCTGAGCTTCCTGGATTTCCTGGAAGTCCCTCAGCCTGTCCTCATTTTTTTGAATTCTTGTTTCTTCATTCTTTTCTGTTTGGTTGTTCCTTTCTTCCTTCTGGTCCACTCCATTGATTTGAGTCCCAGTTTTCTTTCCCTCACAAATGGTTCCCTGTGTGTTTTCCTTCATTTCTCTTATTGTAGCCTGCATTTGTTCATCTACTTTATGACCAAAGTCAACCAATTCTGTGAGCATCTTGATCACCAGTGCTTTGAACTGTGCATCTGATAGGTTAGCTATCTCTCTGTCACTTAAAAAAAATTGGCTCTGGGGCTTCTAATTCTGTTTGAACCATCTTTTTTATTTTTTATTTTCCTTTGATCTGGTTGTGGCTATTACGTAAGGGTGGTGGAGACTTAGGTGTTCCCCAGGGCAGGGCACCCCAGTCGTTGGGTTGTGACGTTGTATGTGGGGGCGGGGTCTGAGGGGGAACAATGGCACCTGCTCCGCTCTCACTAGGACTTCAGTCCCCTTTTCCACCTCCCACAAGCAAATTGGGCCCCTCTGGTGCTGGCTCCCGGGCGGGTGGGCTTGTGCACTTTCTCGGACTCTGTGGGTTTCCCCGAGGAGCCTCCTGTGAGGCTGAGAGAATCTCCTGGCCTCAGCTCCCTCAGGTATTTTCAGTCGGTGCTCTTAGGCTTTGTTTCTTGGCACTGGGGCCCTGGGTTGCGTGGTCTGTGTCACTGCCCGTTTTCGCCTAGTCTGTGTGCGAATGTGTGGCTGCGAACAGCCAGCTGCCTTGCGCCTCTCACTGGGTCTGCTCGTTGCCTCCCGAGCCCAGGGTCTGCCACTGGTCCGTCAGCTGCTTCCTGCGCCCTGTGCGCCTGCGTCTGCCAGCCAGCGCTTCTTTCCTGCCGGGACCCCTCGACCCCTCTCCGTAGGCCTCCGACTCCGTCTCTCCTTACCGGTCTGGATGTACGGTAGTCAGACTTCCGTTCAGTTCATTTCTCTCTGTTCTGGTTGTTTTTTATTTCTCAATTTTTGTTGTCCTTAGTTTTGGTTGCGTGGGGAGGCACAGTGAAACTACCTATGCCTCCATCTTGGCCGGAAACTCAAATTATTGAGTTTTTAAAAAGTTTTTCAATACTGCAACATAGCATCCCCCAAGATTTAGCTCAAGGCAAGAAACTCCTCAATTTCATCCCCTCAAAACCATAATTTAAGACCATCCATGCCAGATTTCTTAAAAGAACAACGATTTCAGATTTCTCTATGAAGAAATCCTATTCCTAATAAGTATATAAAATGCCTCTATCCTTCCTCTCCTCATAAGAGTGATGTCTGTCATATGTAAGAATCTGAAAATTATGTACTGTAATTAGATGACAAGGTGAGGAACAAGATAATGAAAGAAATTCTGTGAATTTCTTGGCTGACTGAGATGTTTAGCAGGGAGCTAGGTGTAAACAAATGTGTTTAAAGGTTTTAGACACGTACCTATGCTAAATTTGTACTTGACTAGGTAGCCATATCTTTGGAAGAGGACGCAGGAGGAAAGCAAATGACTAGCTTTCTCTGTTACAGGAAGAACTGTGTACTAGTAAGGTACAAGATGTGGAAGTAAGATTTTTTGCAGAGGTAAAGTGAAAAGTTGTGGGTACTTTCTGATGTTTTCCAATCTTTTTAAGTGAAGTTTAAAATATTCTTTCATCGAGCATCTGATATTGATCTAGATAGAGAATTACATTAAGGAATTAAATATCTCAAAAATAAATTAAGAAGAGTTAAGATCAATTTTGACTTTAGACATTAAGAGCTTAAGGAAGCAGCTTGTTTGCTTCAGGAATCATATAGCAGAAAGAATGTTTCACTAGGAGGGAAAAATCCAGGCTTCTTTGATACTAAAACCACAAAATCCCTTAATCCCAATCTGTATGACAGGATACATGATAATTGTATGATAACCCTTCTTTCATCTTTAGAGAAACTACTATGTATTGAAGTTAACTTCCTCCCAATAACCCTATGAACACCCATCTAGTTTCCTTTGGGTTTTCTAGATACGAGAGAGGTGGGCAGGGCTCTGTCAGACTTATACTGCAATTTTATAGCTGAGCCCTTTGTGATTTTAATGCCCCTGGTACTTTGGGGAGCTCAAATTAAACAATATAATTCTTAATAAATTCCTTTGGTTTTCATATAACTTACAGTTAAAGATTAAGAAAGCATGTTAGTCATGTACTGAAGGACTGCCTGTACAGCAGGTTCCAGGAGAAATGTTTGAAAGTGTGCTTTGCTTGAGATAACAGAAAATATGGCTAATTGAGCACAAAACAATGATAGTTAAACAGTGGCAATAGTTGCAGAAGTCAAGTTTCTGCCTTTTGCTTTAAAGATAACATCACTGACACACAATTATGAGATACTTTGCAGAACCTTGGTCCTTCAACTCAGCATTCCTTGTTCTCACAATATAATTTTGTGTTGCTGACATACTGTTTCTTTGTCAAGCAGGAGATAACTTCAGGGCCCCAGTGAGAATTTATGAAATTGTTTTGTAGAAGCAAAGAATGTCTTCAAGATAGCTATGCCCAGCTGCTGATGCCTAGGAGTCTGACAGGAAAAAGTATTATCTGTCACTAAAGGGACATGGACTTCTCTCTCAGTTCTCTGGAGTTCTCCCTGCCCCACCTCCTTTCCTAGCTACACTCCTTATGTTTGCTTTTTGAGACGGATTTGAGAAATCTTGCTGTCTGAGACTCCCACTTCAATGAAATCAAACAAACACTTCTGCCTCTGAGCACTGGTGTCCTCATGTTTTGGCCTACTAGTGCACTGGGTACACTAACCTGGATTTTGAGAGGTAATTCTGCAACAGTTTGACTTCTTTCTCTGCTAAATTATGCTTCACCCCCCTTCCTTTTACTAGTATTAATCCTTAAATAAACACCTTGCACTCCAAACTCTGTGTGCTTCAAGAAAACCCAACTTGTGAAAATATCTGAATATGTGAGTTTATGTAGGTAAATTCACTCACTTGCGCATAAATCTGTAAGAGGAGTACAATGTAGTGCTTAAGATCATGGGGTCTAAAATAAACCCAACATGCAAAGTACAGCATAAGGCATACTGTCAGTAATATTATAGTAACTATTTGTGGTGTCAGATGGCTACTAGACCAATGGGGGTGATGATTCTGTAAGGTACATAAATGTCTAATCACTATGTTGTATATCTGAAACTAATATAATATTAAATGTCACCTTCATTTGAAAAATAAGTTTAAAATAAAATAAAGCCAACGTGTGTTGGTTCAACACCCAGCTCTGCTATTTTACTGTGTGACCTTGGCTAAGTTATTGACCTTTCTGTGTTCCGGTTTTTTCATCTGTAAAATGGGGACAGTATCAGAATTTAGTTGCTCTGAGAATTAAATGATTAATACTTATAAAGCACTTAATATAGACTAGTATACAGCTGTTATTCAATCATATACATACAACTTTTTCTAGTGTTTAAAATGCTCTTCCACAAATGTGAACTTTAAGAATATTTCTTTCACACTTTGCATACCTGAGATGTTGCAGAAGAAACAGAAGGTGATGGTGATGCTGGTGGCGTAAGCAGGCTGCAGGGCAAGTTTAATGTAACATAGTGCTCATGGCTGCAGATGATTCGCAGAAAATCCAGCCTCAAGGACACCAGGACACTTGGACTTGGTAATGAATAAAGCTTTGCAGACACCTTGTAAGCATTGCATAAACAAGAGAACCCAATTGAATATATCATTTCTCTATTATCAACACCAGAATAACAGATTAAAGAATTAAAGAACAGTATTCATTGGGCAGCTTTGGGTTTTGTGATTAAATAATATTATAGCTTTCACCAGAATTACATTAAAATAAAAAAATTTAAGGGCCCTGGCTGACATAGCTCAGTGGATTGAGCACAGGCTGCAAACCAAAGCATCGCAGGTTCGATTCCCAGTCAGGGCACATGCCTGGGTTGTAGTCCACGGCCCCCAGCAACCACACATTGATATTTCTCTCTCTCTCTCCCTCCCTTCCCTCTCTAAAAATAAATAAATAAAGTCTTAAAAAAATCTTTTAAAATATAAGATTTACTGCATATATCTGTAGGAGGGTGCAGTCAGTGGGCCCTCAAAAGAAGGATTTATAATGGGATCCAGAACTCAAGGTGTCCAGGAAATATTAGAAAGATATATAGGATGTCCTCACACTCCACCACAGGTGTGAGTTGGGTAAAGGGACACATGGAGCAGGGCCATTGAGGGCTGTTTTGCATAGCCAACAGCTTTGCAGCTAACCTCTGGCGTGGTCATTTAACACATCTATAACCTTTAACTGGTTACACAGATACATTAAATAGCTGTGGCCATGCTCTGAGCCAGGGGGATGGAAGAAACTTCCCCCAAAGATGTAACTGGGAGGCAACTCCCCCTAGTTACAGCACTTGCGTGAGAGCTTGGAGATGATTGGCTCCACAACTTGGGGCCACCCCTGCGCAGACTCATGATGGCAGCCCAGCAAAGCTGGAAGGGTATTTAAACCCAGACTCAGCAGCCATTGAAGAGGGAGCCATGCGGCTGTGGCAGTAGAGAGAGAACCACATGCCTTTGGCCAGAGTGCCCCCCGCCTCCGCAGCCATGAGAAGAACCACCATGCAGCTTTAGCTGGAGATCCCGGCAACACAGCTGATGGTGCCGGGAACCAAGGAAGGCCTACCAGCTGAGGACAGATTACTGGGAAGAACCGGGAGCTGCCTGAGTCATGGACTTCCATTTCTTTCCCTGAGATACGGTACCCCAGATTGGGCAAAGGGGGGAAGGAAGGACTGTGTGTGTTTATGGGTGTTTTAAGAGACTTTGGGATTTTGATGAAGACACTAAGTCGTCATTCTTAGTCTGTATAACTTAAATAAAAAACTCCTTTCTTTCCCACCAATCTCTAACATGGAGAGCTATAATTCTCTGATGAAGGAAAAGGTGAACCTAGTACAGGGGGACCCCAGGAGAAACGGGAATCAATCCGGTAGCATTGTGGGGCCTTCTTCCCTGGCGGCCAATCAGGGAAAATCACGGGAGACCACACGTGCAGTAGCTTTAAAGTAATACAACTACTTGTACATGCGCAGTAAAGGCCACCAAAACTAGCCAGGAAGGATCTGCCCTATAAGAATAGAGTCCCTCCAGCCCATGAGGTCAATCTCTGCTTGGAGTTGGCCTGTTCTCATGTTTTCTTTTATGAACTCTGGGTGTTCAGTTCAATTCTTTGTCCCGATCACCAAGAACCTGGTTACTTGTGCCCACCTGTGACATATCCACTGACTGGGGTAAAAGCCACATTCTTGTATTTCCAATATAGCATGAATATTTCCACTTCTCAAAGATGCACTTCATGAAGGAAAAGTATACCACCAAAACAACTTCATAAAAAAGTATCCATTATTTTTACAGTATCTTGTGTTAACCTACATTCATAGTGATCTATTTGCCTATTTGCCCAGATATACCATAAACTATTTGAGGACATCCATAAACTGACTTAATAACTTTAGCATCCCTAGGGTCTAGCTCAAAGTCTGGCACATGTAGGTGGTTAATACTTGAAGAATAAAGACAGGAATGGGTTTTAGAAGCAACGGTATATGAAATTTTGTGGGCATAGTAAAAATAATACATACTGTAGCAAATATTTGCAGTGAGTTGGTACCGACACATAGTTTTAACTTCTCTATTAAAAGAAGCATACAGCCCTGGCTGGTGTAGCTCAGTGGGTTGAGTGCTGCCCTGCACACTGAAAGGTTGCAGGTTCGATTCCCCGTCAGGGCACATGCCTGCTCTGTGGGCCAGGTCCCCAGTGGGAGTGGCGCATGAGAGGCAACCACACATTGATGTTTCTCTCCCTTTCTTTCTCCCTCTCTTCCCCTCTCTCTAAAAATAAATAAAATCTTTAAAAAAAGAAAAATACAATAAAAGCATCCAATAGAACAGATCTTCAAAATTCTAAATATTAGACCATCAAATAGCATTCTTAAAGAGCAGTTCCCAAAATCTAATCTGTAGCTCAGCTGGGAAGTGCTTCACAGCACTATGTCCCACACTCCCTACCCCTAGCACCAGAATTCAAAGTCCTCAATAATGCTGGCATGGGATCCAGATAAATACATATATATTTTAAAAGACTTTATTTATTTATTTCTGGGGGATCGGGCGCGGGGGTCGGGGAGAAACACAGGGAAAGAAACATCAATGTGAGAGAGAAACATCGAGATCAGTTTTGTCTCTCACATCCCCCCAACCGGGGACCAGGCCCACAACCAAGGCATGTGCCCTGACTGAGAATCCAACTAGTGATCTTTGTTTTGCAGTAGTCCACTCAACCAACTAAGCCACACCAGGTAGGGTATATATTATATATAATATACCCTATATTATATATATATTATACTTTTAAACCTCCTTTAAAAGGCAACTCTAGGGTGATCATACAGCTTACTAGGAAAAATGCCTATCAGATCCAATAACGAATGTTTTTCAAAAGGCAAATTTCATTAATCAGTTGAAAAAAATTTTAAAACAAAATCGGCTATTTGTGGAAAAGTTCCAGGATGCTTTTAGTTTAATAAAAGCAAAATGAATGACCTTCAGGACATGGGTAAACATTTGTCTATGATTCTAAACCCTACAAAGTCCGGGGCTGCATTAGGAGGAATGCATAGCTGCTTTAAATACCACTGAAGACACAAAAGTGCAGTTAGTTCTTCACTTAGTATAGAAACTACTCTTGAATGGTATCTGGAGCTGCTTTACAGTTAGACTACTGACTTGATGGTATGCTCCAGAATGTGAATTTAAGAATAATGAGGGCCAGTGTAGCACAAGGAAAAGCCAGCTACACTGATATCAGCTTGCTACAGCCTTGTGTCTTGATTTAACAAATGTAACGTAGTATTGTCTTAGTAATAAAACTATGCTATTTTTTTTAATGCCAGTATATGTATGTGTTCTTGAAAATTTCTTAACTGTACCTATAAAAAGAACTGTTGAGAACCACCCTACCTGGTTTCAGAAGGTATAATCCCCCATGTCTAAGGCTGAGTGAGAGACCTTGGGACCCTAAGACACTAAGGAGACAAAGCTTATCTCCCTGGCAGGGGCACCACCTCTGCCCCCTTTTACTTCACCCTGCTTGGCCCCAGGCAGATGACTGGTTAGCCAATGACGGGTAAGATTCCTCAAAAGAGGGATGACCTAAGACACGTATGGTCATGAATGGGCCCTCAGCGAAGGACTTGGGGGTCTATAGAAAAAGGGGTGATAGACCCTCACCCCTCAGCTTTGACATAGCCTGAGTCCTCATTCTGTCTGCAAGAAGTGTCCTAATCTCTTGGCTGCCTTTCTTCCCCTGCCTGACTTAAACCTGAAACAATGCCAGAGGTGGGTGCAGCCCGGAGCTAGAAAGGGCAGGTTCCCTGGGGCGATCAGGAGGCCTAAGCCTAAGAAAAAAATGTATAAAATCCTGTGAAATCTGCTTTGCTAATACCCTCAATTTAAATGATAAGGTTCCAAACATGAAATGAGTTTGTTTCCCCCAAGTTTTATGGCCCGTTAGCTATCTGACCTTGACTCTAAATGTGCCCTCATAGTTCTCTGAACATTATCTATTGTTTGATCCTTACTGCCTGACAGTGATTGATGAGCTTTACGTACATACCCTGTATTCCTATGCAAATAAGCCCAATTAAAGCCCACTGAGGAAGAGGCTCCCAGCCCTTCTCCTTTGGGAGACGGGCCACCTTTCCTCCCCAAGCAGATCACCAAGCAGATCACGTCTTGGTAGAATTATTCTCATCTGTGGCAGCTGGGGGGCCCTGAGCGTGGAGCCCTCCCACAAAGAACAAACATAGTATTTAGGTTACTTGATTACTGATTATTACTAATTATGCATTACCTGTTTATAGCAGGTCTTTATAAGGCTAAAGACAAATCCTCTGTCCATAACAGACAACAGATCATTGAGAAAAAATGCAAGACTTGTGTTGAGTCTTTCAACCATTTCTGTGTCCTGAGAAACAGAATAAAAAGAAAAACAAATAAAAGTATGAGAGTTTAATGTGAGCTTTAAAAAGATTTAACAAAAAAAATAACTCATCATTACCTTCTGAAATCGTGAAACTATGTCACTAGCAATTGTACTGACGAGAGCAGCAATGTCATCCATGAAACGTTCTGGAAAACGAGTTTTCCTTGGTGCATCGAGTTTATCATTAAAGTATAAATGGTGCACCATGCTCTTCACCTGAAAACATAAATAAGCCATTAGTTTAATTCCTTATGGATGCAATTAACAGTTACAGAAACTCTAAATAGTAGGGCTATTTTTTCAGTATGCCACATGATTTAATAGGTGGCCGAGATACAATCTTTTAGCTCCTCAAATATCCTGAAAAGTTCACTATAATATTTTGTATGTTCCAAAAAAAATAACAAATAAAATATAATTCAATCACTGCATCACCTTCATAAAATTACCTGAGCTGTCGACAGGAAAAGAAAATACTATGTATATCAAAAAAAAAATCACCCTTTAAAGTTGTATTAAATTAAGTCTTTGCAAGACTCATTAATATTGCCATTCCATGTCCTCCGAGCTGTGAGCCAGCTAACTAAAGGTCAGAGCCCTTTACTTCCCTGTAGTGTCTCTGGCGTCTAGCATCTGGTCTCAAGTGGTAGATGTATATTAAATGTGAATCATTAAATATTAATTATAAAATATTAAGTAAAAATTAACAAAGTGATTTAAGTTTACGAAATATTTTTGGATACAGATTCTTATCACAGCAATGTGGTAATGGTAATAAAGATTTTAGAATCAGGGAAATTGAAGCCAAAGTTTTACAGTTAGTAACAGAAGAGCCAAGTCTTAAATGATAGACTTCTGACTAATTTATATTTAAGAAATCTGAATATACATGTAAAGTATCAAAAGTAAGTCAAAATTATAATTTTCATCTTATATTAAAAACACATGACCCTGGCTGGTATAGCTCAGTGGACTGAATGTGGGTTGCAAACCAAAGGGCCACCAGTTTGATTCCCAGTCAGGGCATATGCCTGGGTTGTGGGCCAGGTCCCCAGTATGGGGTGTGTAAGAGGCAACCACACATTGATATTTCTCTCCTTCTCTTCCCCTCTCTCTAAAAATGAATAAATAAAATCTTTTAAAAAACCACATGAATTACAAATTTGGTGTTTATTCTCTAGGGGAAAAATGAGTCATCATTTATGTATGGTCCCTTATTTACTTATTTGATTAGTAAACCCTAGAAGAAATGGCTTTTTATCCCCAATATAGGTAGTATTCATGCTGAGAATAACCCTATAACGTACTCCAGAAACTCCTTTGTTTCTTTTCTTCCTTTCTTTTAGCTATGTTGTTGATTTCTGCTTTCTGGAGCCTGAAGAGTAAGATCCTTAGTGCCAGAATGCCTGAGTTTGAACACAGTTCTGCTATCTTCAAGCAGCACATACTTGAAGTTATTTAATCTCTCTGTGCCTTGGTAATATTGTACTTAGCCCACGGAGATAGTGCTGACACCTCATACCCAGTTGATAAACATATATATACACAAAAACAATAAACATTTATGTGTATATATACATAATAAGATACTAACTCATTCATTTTTAATGTCAATTATTGAAATAAGCAAAAAAAACTGTAATTGGCTGTAACTGGCATTTCCCTAAGCATAAAAATGTTTTTATGGAATTTCTGACCCTAAAAACAGTATCTATAAGTGCTTTTTATCTGTGTTTGGTATGAAATCTTAGTAATGCCATTACACAGTAGCATGTTCAGAATGACTGGTCCTTTAAAAAATAACTATCTTATGCAACCATCCCTAAAAAAAAAATAACAAAATGGGCTTTATAAATCCAACTAAATTGTGCTGTGTCTACAGTGCTTAATTTAGTGATGTAACATATGTAACTTTGCCTTGCAGGAACATGTAAAACCATAAGATAGACAACAGAAGATTTCTAGTATAAAATTATGAGCTAATACAAAAGTGTTCCCTAAGGAAAACATTATTAAACAACGTGTTTATTTTGCTCACCATTAACTCAAAAAAGAACCAGGCTTGTTGCAAAGCTGACTCCCGAACGCTGCCACTGCAAACAACCCACTGCAAAGCCAGCTCCTCATGAAAAAGCTATCCAGAAGTAAAGCCAAAGTTATTATCAAAGTCAAGTCTGTTACTAACACAGAACAAATAATAATGCAACTGCAAATGAAGATATAATGAGAATAAGCAAAATAAGGCATGTGGACCATTCAATGAGGCAGTGAGGACACCCATTAACGAAACGGCTATTTATACATGTAAGACAGTGGCATGTTGAATAGCTGAAAAAATTACATGTTATCTTGCAGTATAATGTAATTAAAAAAAAATTGGGAACAACCTCTTAAATTGTACCTGCAAACAGAAACTAGACCAAAAACTCGGTTAAAAATAAAATCTTGTGTGTGCCATACATACATATTTTAATGTATGCAGATACATTAATAAACTTTGCTGGTACAATTTAGGAAATATCTTTAAAAATTTAAACTTTGATAGACATTAATTTGCAAATTTTACTATATTTAAAGTCTTTTTATAAAAATGGCAGAAATTTCCTGCCTTGTAATGGATGTGCATACAAAGCATTTGCAAAGTATTGTATTTTAATATGAAAAAAGACTAACAAAACTGTACGAAAGGGAAGCAAATCAACATATCTTACTAAGAGTGATAATTTTTCTAACTCATCTTCCTTTTCCTGGAGATTTAAAACACAAAACAAGCAGTTACAGAAACAGAATTAAGAGTTGGTACATATTTTGGCACTAAAATTTGATCAAATTTCAATCACTGAAGTCTATAAACGGTCAGTCTCAAAGATATAAACATTATAATGATGGAAAAGAGCCTGCACTGGAAAGGTATGTCCTAAAGGTATCAGACAAGCAGTGTGCGCTCAAACAAATTTTTAAATGTAACGCAAATACCATAACATCTCATAGAGATTATGTAAAGAAATCTTGTATCTATTTAACTGCTGGAATTATTTTCCCCCTATATGGGCTGCCTTCATATGAATCTACCTTTTTAGTTGGTAAGCGTCCCGTTAATGTTTGTAAGAAACTTGACGTCTCTGTGTGCGAAGACATACGATTACAACTTCGATCCATAGCCTATGGAGTGAAGATGAATGAATGACGAGATAACATTAAAGTCTGCTGTGGATGACTCTGCCACTCAAGGATTACATACAACATTTAAAATAGTGTTTTATTGTGGTTTCAACAACCATCTATTTTGTCGCTCATCTCATTTTCACCATTTTAAGTTGTTTCGATGCATTAGAAATATCAAAATGGCTTTGAAATATTTTTAGTCTTAAAAAGATGAGTATTTAAATAATTATATAAATTCGAGGTGCTGCAAAGAATGAAACTTTTATTCGTGTGATCTATACACATGCGCACATCTAGTAAGAAAATATAAAAACATACTTCTCAACTTGTCTCAAACCAAAACAAAAAACCCAAAATTTTATATTCAATAGAAATATATAAAAAGTTTAGAATGATTTCTCTCACTTTTTATTATTATCAAAACTAGTATTCAAGTTTGCCATTTATTACATGAGACAGAAATCAATTATAATATTAAAATGTAATTCAACTGTTTCTTCAAGAACAACAGCATTTTCCTTCAAAGCCAATAAACAGATGAGAAGTATATTTTAAGGTATCATGCAATATGAGCTATCAAGCAATTAGACTTAAGTAAGCAAAACCTAATTGAACTAAGTTATAAATTTCATACTTTGCAACACAGCACAAATTAAAACAGATTTTTGCTTCTGGTATTTAATCTTATAGGATGGGGAGCATATACTCTTCACATTTAATTTCTGCTTTATTACCAGTATTTCTAGTTAGTGATTATGAAAAAATTGACAAGATAATAAATGCTAAATGGAAATGATACAATAGCTATACTTTAAACCAAAAGCAAGTGAAAAACTGTCAGTTTCTCCTTACAAACTTTTTAAATTCCTACTGAAGATGTGCTACCCCTAAAGTAGAAACTATTACCAAAGCCATCAATTGCATAAGCAGCAGGCACTGAAATACTGATAGAGTATACAAGGAAGGAAGGAGACAGGAAAAAGGAAAGCAGAGCAATACTGGTGCAATTGGTGGTATTCATGCATAGTAGTTGAAAATGTGCTAAGTAACACAAAAATACACACTTTTTAATGATTAAAAAAAGCAAGCCACTGAAATCATAGTATATACTAAAAAGTAATGTTCTAAAGGGAAACATCAGCAGCCAGTAAAGAAACCTCTAATATGAACACCACCTGTGTTGATTCTGCACTTGGGCTGGGGTTGGATCCCCATGGGGCAGCTTTTGGACCACCAGTGTTAACCCAGGAATTGGAGCGATCTAAACCCTAAGCATATAATAGAAAGCAGTTGGAAAGGAAAGAAATATTACATGTGGCATGCTATAAATTATTCTTAAAGAAATCCAGACTTTCCAATGCAAACATTTTTAAAATTAGTACTGTTAAAGCAACCAAAAATTTGAGGCACCTATGGAGTATTAGTTCACCAAAATTATCTTTTTACTTAAATGTTTAAAACTCACCAAGAACATTAAGTACATCATTTAAAGGTAATTTCTCTTTATGTAAAAGGGTCACCTTTAAGTACCAACACTAAAGTTTCCACAGCACCATTCCTCTCAATTCTCTTTAAAGATGGTGTTAGTTAGTTAGCAACAGATAATTTACTCTGAATATAACTAGGGTTTAAAAGGAAAAAAAAACATTCTATTCTTTTCTAAAAGACTAATTTCATTCCATATGTCATCAATTGAGAACTTCTGTGCAGTGCTACTCCATAATTCTCTTTGACCTTGCCTCTTTTTTCATTTTCTTTTAGGGACTGTTAGGAGAAATCAGGTAAAAATATAAGAGAAAAAGTGCCTAATATTTGCTCCTTCTTAAAATGAAGGTAAATTTGGAGTTGTGTTTAGTTTTATTGTGCTTGTTGTAATTAAACTTAATGTACTACTATATCATATAAATAGTATATGAGAAAACATTATGCTGGAGCTATTTAAAGGAATTATATCCCCACAGTCACTATCACTAATTTAAAGCTAATTTAATATACAACTACTGCATATGACCAGAAGTGAATTATGTCTGTCTGTCTGTCTCTGAAAGAGGTTATTATGATCCCAGGTAAAGAGAACTGGGGCTTTACTTCAATTTCTTAAACATGACTGATTATTAAAATGACTTCATTTTATAAAATGTTTATAAAATTCAGGATTCTGGGCCCTACCCACCAAAATCCTGCTTTAGTAATCTGGGCTGGGGCCTGGGAATCCACTAATAGAAGGGGAGCAAGTTATAAGAAATTTTTAGAGAATAGTTGGAATAAGATTTATGAAAACAACTCAAAAGAAACTTGCTATAAATATCAGGGCATGAGTATGAACCCAAACCAGAAAATACCAAAAGAAAGATAGGTAAAAGAAAACAAAGAGTAGTCACAATGTAATCAATTCTGTGTAGACAGTATCACCTGGGAAGCTTAACCACCACCACAAATGCGCAGGACCCTACCTCTAAACAAATCAGAGTTATGGGGACAGGAGAGAAAGGGAAAGCAAAGGAGAGAAGAGGAGGGAGGGGGAAAGGAAGGGAAGGGGAGGAAGAGAAAAGAGGAGGGGGGAGGGAAAAAGGAGAAGAGAAGAGGAACTGAAGGGAAAAGTGGGGAAGACAGCCTGCCTGCCACCTCTCAAGGGCTTAGGTTTTAGGAAGAATATATCCTTTTTTTGGTCCCTATTTTTATAAAAATACAAAGAAGCTGAAATGACACAATATCACCCATACATTTGACACAGAATGAGTAAGATGAGAATTAAAGTTCAAATCCAGGTTCTACTGCCTTATAATTGTAAAATCTAAGGTGAATTACCTAATCTTTTTTTGTTTCTTAGCTATAAATTAGGAATAATGAGTGCCTCCCTCATATTTTAAAGGTCAAATTAAATAATGAAGTAAATTACTAAGTACAATGCCTCAAATATAGTAAACTCTCAACAGTTTTAATAAAAACTTTCTTATGTTTTTCAAAAGCTTCCTAGCAAAGTAAATTAGACAATATTCAAATACTAGTAAAATTATGTAATAGTAGATGTATTTAAAATAAAAACCTTCCTCCTCAGAACCTCGTTACAGTATCTCAAATAAAAAGTAAACCAGCACACAATGTTTTTCAGACAAGCTGAGACAAAATTTCTCACCATTCCCCCACATTCTGTCTCCCCTCTATTAGGTGTAAAGTTCCTGACATTTTCAAGTTCTATACTCACTACTCACCTCACAAAAATAATAAAACATGAGCACCTGATTTCTGCAAAATTCAACTGCCTTTTTCTTTACCATAAATTTCTATAAAGAGTAATATTAACTTTTCTGTATTCTTAAATTCACTTTTAAACTCTTTGCTTATTAATTTCCCTTAAAACTAAGATACATGTTAATCGGTCATGTGAGAATAAGCAATAAATCTCTTTCTGCCATTAATTATATGTTATATCCACAATACTAAAGCTCTGAATAGTTATAATTATATCAAGTAGTTAAATTTAATTAAAGAAAACCTGTGGCCAGTTATTCTGTAAAACAAATAATTTCCACAAATTAAGTGTTGTAAAGCTAAGAATTATATCAAACAGACCTTAGTTAAGCAAGTTCTTCAATGTTATTTACTAAGGTAATAATAATGTTTACTGATCTTCAACTAACATAGAAAAGATTAACGAAATACATACACAATGTGCATGAAGTGTTTTTTGTTTTTGTCATATCCCGGTAACATTTCATCCCTTAGATGTACAGATAGGTACTTTCCTTGAGCAAGGCCCATTTGTATTTGACCTGACATTAACACTCATGATACAAAATTTTGGCGATATATCCACAAGTCTTCAGCATACTGCCTATCATACTGCAAGCTCTCAGTGTTTGAAAATGGAAAAGTAAGAGATAATACATTAGAAAGAAACTGTGTATCAATATAAAACTGTACTGGCATTTGATTAAAAGCAATGAAGTTCAAACCTGATGTAAAACATTTACATAATTGAATGTTAAAAGACTATTGCAAGAACAATGAAAGAATAGATCGGTTTTGGCAAATAATTATAAAGAAAGTCTCACAAATACGGTTTTACAGCCATTCGCAGGGGTGTACAACCTGAGGCCCATGGGCTGCACGTGGCTCAGGATGGCTATGAATGTGATCCAGCACAAAATCATACATTTACTTAAAACACTATAAGACTTTTTTTGTGATTATGTGTTGCCATGTACTTAATGTGTGGCCCAAGACAATTCTTTTTCTTCCAGTGTGGCCCAGAGACGTCAAAAAGTTGGACATCCCTGCTAAGGTGATAAAAGACTGTTGATATAAGCATTCTTGAATTTAAGGAATTTTGCATTTCATATTAAAGAATGAAGTCTAACCAAAACTTTCATAAAGTCGAATCTCTAAAGATCTGAAATATATAATTAATCCTGATAGTAAGAGGACAAACAAAAAGCATACTTCAATTTTTTTAAAGCAGGTGATTCTTGCTATGAAGCGCAACGCTTATTAACACCCACCAATAACTACCTGTTGAGTGCCTTCAGTATGTTGGGTATTACTATAGTTTCCTCCTTATCCATGGTTTAGCTTTCCATTACTCATGGCTAACCACGGTCCAAAAAATTAAATAAAAAATTTCAGAAGTAAACAGTTCATAAGGTTTAAATTGTGCCATTCTGGGCATCATGATGAAATCTTGCACCATTCCACTCTTTCCCCTCAATCACCCCATCATCCAGGGTATCTACACTGTGTGTGTGCTGACCACCCATTAGTCACTTAGCAGCTGTCTCAGTTATCAGACCAGCTATCAAGATACCACAGTGCTTATGTTCAAGTAACTCTTATAATAGCCTAACACTAGCTCATAATGCCTATGTCGTTCACCTCACTTCATCTCATCACATGGGCACTGTATCATCTCACATCATCACAAGAAGGGTGAATACAGTCCTGGCTGGCCAGATGGCTCAGCTGGTTGGAACGTGGTACAATATATCAAAAGGCTGTAGGTTCCATCCCCAGTAAAGGCATGTATGGCAGGTAACCAATTGATGTCTCTGCGTCACATCAATGTTTCTCTCTCTTTCTCAAAAATCAATAAATATATCCTCAGGTGAGGATTTTTTTTTAAAGATTTATTTATTTATTTTTAGAGAGGGAAGGGAGGGAGGGAGAGGGAGAGAGAGAGAGAGAGAAAGAGAGAGAGAGAGAGAGAGAGAGAGAGACATCAGTGTGCAGTTGCTGGGGGACATGGCCTGCAACCTAGGCGTGTGCCCTGACTGGGAATCGAACCTGCGATGCCTGGTTCACAGCCCGCGCTCAATCCACTGAGCCATACCAGCCAGGGCAGGATTTTTTAAAAAGGGTCAATACAGTATAACATATTTTGTGTGACAGAGATCATACTCACGTAACTTTTATTATAGTATATTGTTATAATTGTTTTATTTTATTAATAATTATTGTTGCTGATCTCTTACTGTGCCTAATATATAAATTAAACTTTTTCATAGATATGTGGTATAGGTTAAGACATAGCATATATAGTAGTAGAGGTGGTGACAAGTGATTCTAGCTTTAACATGGATGCAAACCAAACAAAAGGAATTAGAAAAAGGCAGCTAAATTTAAAATTCTAGAATGAGCCCCGGCCAGGTGGCTGTTAGTTACAGCATTATCTCACATATCAAAAGGTTGCTGGTTGGATCCCTGGTCAGGGCACCTACAGGAGGAAACCAATCAATGTTTCTCTCTTGCTCGCTCCCTTTCTCTCTCTCCAGAAATCAATAAAAAAACATCCCCGAGTGAAGACTAAAAATAATAATGATACAATAAAATTCTAGAAAGAGACTTTGTACTGCAAATATAATTTGGGGAATCATTAGCACAGAATGGTATTTCTTTAAACTTTGGGACTTGATAAGATCACCAAACAAGTGAGTACTGAGATGAAGGGTGAGGGTAGGGAAGAGAAGGACAGGGGCCTGAGACACTTCCAGATTAAGAGATCAGGAAAAAAAACAATCTACAAAGGAGACTGAAAAGGTATAACCAGTAAAGTAAGTGAAAAACCAAGAGAATGTAGCACCCTGGAAGCCAAGTAAGTAGAATCTAATTCAAGGGGGAAGGAGAATTCAACTATCAAAAGCTGCTGGAAAGCAGAGGAAGCTGAGTGTTGAGAATTAACCACTGGATTTAGAAATAGGGAGAGCACTGGTGACAGCAGCAGGGCAGTGTGGGTGGGAGATGGGAGAAAGATCTGACTCAAGTGGGGTAAAGAGAATGGGAGAAAAAGAACTGGATGTAGCAAGTACAGAAAAAATTCTTTTAAGAAATTCTACCATAAAAGGTACCACAGACATGGCAAAGAAGCCAAGAACAGAAATACTACACAGGACAGTTTCGTTTTTTTTTTTTTAATGGGAGAAATGAAAGCATGCCTACATATGGATGGGAAGGTTTAGCAGATAGGGAGAAACACAATGTAGAAGAGAGAAGAAAGAACTGCTAAAATGAGGATCTTGAGTGGGTGGGAGGGAATGGGAAGTTGTGGACAAACGGGTGGAATGGATTTAGGATAATGAAAAGTTCATCCATTGCACAGTGTTAAGAATTAGGGAGTAGTAGATAGTAGGAAGCAGGTAGATGCAAAGTTTTCTTCTGATGGCTTCAATTTTCTCAATGGAGTACAAGATAAGGTGAGAAGGAGGATTGGTGAGGAGGTGTTAGAAAGCTTGAAATTACAAAAGGTGGAATGAAACCTTTTCCTGCGAAAATAGGAAAGTAAATGGAGTACAGAAATATATACAGGGTCCAACAAAAGTAAGGCTTGCTTGAGTGTGGTTGGTAAGGTTAGTGTAGGTGTAATAATTTATAGTTTTAATTTGAACATTTCACTTAAAATGCTACATGGTGTGCTTGAGTGTGATATTGTTATGTATAGAATTAGATGCTTCAGATTTTGTAATACAAGATTTTGTAATAAAAAAGGGGTGTTATCTGTGCCCGACCCTATATATATATTTATATATACTAATTATATACATATAGATATATAAAATAACTGCTTGAGGCCTGGTTGGTATGGCTCAGTGCGTTGAGTGAGAGCCTGCAAACCAAAGGGTCACCAGTTCAATCCCCAGACAGGGCACCTGTATGGGTTCTGGGCCAGGTCCCCAGTAGGGGATGCATGAGAGGCAACCACACATTGATGTTTTTCCTCCTTCTCTCTCTCCTGCCCTTCATCTCTCTATAAAAATAAATAAAACCTTAAAAATAAATAAATAAATAAATAAAATGGCTGCTTGATATAACCAAGGGCTCTCTGAGGCTTATGGTCTTTAATTCCAAGTGAGAACAGTCATGATATTCCTCAAGTCATGCTCAGTGGCACACATGGTTACATGGCACAGGCCGTCAACGGGGCTGAACAAGCAAGTAAATAAAATGAAGCGAGGAAGGATAGGGAACTGAGGTTTGACTATAATGGGGATAACTATAATGACTGATCATGAAATTTTAGCTGGCTAAACTGGAAGAAATAAGAGTAAGGTGGGTAAGAAACAGTATAAAGGTCATAGGATCAAGTGACTGGAGGTTGCTAAGTAGAGAAGTGGTTGGAATCGGGGCACTAAAGAGAAAACTAGAGCTAATGGTTAGAGAATAAAACGCATGAAGCTGAGATTATGAGGGTGAGTTATTGGTAATGACAAGATCTGGGTTATGCCATGGCTGAGGAAAAGTGAAAGACAAAATCATTAAAGAAAAAAGGTTACTTAAGTTTCTAGGCCAATAAAATCAGACTAAATAAAAAAGCAGCTATAAATAAACTTGCAGATTCCTTCCAATTTTTCAATAAAATTAAATTACATACTATTATTATTAGGGACTATGACTAAATGATACTCCAAAATAAAAAGAGCGAGCAAAAATTTTGCAACTAATAGAAAACATGAAAACCATTTAAATAAAACCTGATTCATACATGACTGTGTTGTCATTAAAAAATTCTCTTCTTATGACAGCTTTCACAAGTTGATATGTAGCATTATATATCATAAAAAGTAAGTTAATGTTATATTCTGCTTTATAAACCACTTGAAAGAAGCAAATAATCATTCCAATATGTAACAATTGAACAAATCAGAACTTTGTGCTAGATCTTGATGTTGGAATTTATCAAATACATCATGTAAAAGAAAACTGTAGAATCATGCTAAATAAGGCATACTGCAAATTTATAAAAATTGAGACATTTTAAAAGTAGAATCCTGAAGAAAATGGTGTCTTTGGTTTATAGAAAAGTTTCTTATAATTCACAAGTCAGGTTTATTCTAGTAAATAACTGTATTTTACAATATATAAATAATGCTAAGTAGTACCTCAATTACAATGAGATATAAAAAACAAAGATAAAGACAAAAAACTTGAGTTCTTTCCCTAAACATGGAAATATATGTGGGGTAAGGCTAAAAAGTATATTTTTGATCTATGAGAAATTAATAATTGCTTAAGAATTATTTCAAAATGAGCAATCCTTAATATTCATTAGAAGCTTCTGAAAATGTAAAATTTCTGTAACTATATGAATAAATGTAAGTAGTTCTGATGTCTTTGATCAATGTTCAAGTATTTCACCAAACAAACCCAGATCTTTAAAAAAACATTCTATTGCAGTTCAGGTTAAGTGTTAAACATAGACCCTACAACACATTTAGTAATTCTTCTTCATATTCTTGTTACCAGGCTAAAATGCCAAAGTAAAGTTGACTATGATTCTATAACAATATCTCCCTTCTTCCCAACAGCAAATGTATTTACATTTAAAATGGTTTGGTCAAAATACAACATGACATGACTTCTTGTCCTCAGTCTTACTGTTCTTTTGCCCACCTTGTTTAAACTGAGTTATTTTTTAATTTTACATGTAGAAAGAAAATAACTATTTGTTCCTTAAGTATATTTCTTGGATAATAAAGATTAATGCTTTAAATAAAATATAGCTAGATCTTAGGTTAGTTGGCATCTCCCTTATTATCTGGGATAATCATTAACCATCATTAACTAAATCACATTACTCTAATTCTGGTGCACCTTACATAGACTTATTCATAAGAAATGTAACTCAATTACCAATCGAGGCTAATCGCTGTTTCTGATATTTTTATGGAGAACACATTTTGCATCATGATGCAATGTGTAAGGAACAGTGATGGTATGTTCCTTCTGCACAGCAGTCACATAGGTCTGTTTAATATCTATAGAAAACCATTTTCACATGGAAAGTATCAGACAGACAAATGTGAGCAATATGTGACTAGTCCTCCTGGACAAACTGTAGAGTTCAGCAGATTTTTCTGAGCAGAGTGCACAAGCCAGTTTGTAATAGCAAGCATATTTAATAGAAACATGAAACACATAGTGTTTATGGATACAACAGAAACGTACAATTCCTTCTTTATTACTAACTCAAATACATTTTAAAATTAAGAGTAAATGAAAATATCTGGACATCTCTCATTTGTTCATGAACTGAAAATCAAATTTATAAACACCCATCTTCCATTTACCTTACTGCCGATGATTGACCGTACTTCATCATCTGGGGATGTGGGAGTCCCAGATATATCTGGATTACTATTACTAAGGCTCCGTGAACGATTTAAATTAAGGCTTGCAGGTCTCACAGCGGATCTAGCCATTGTGGCATAATGCACTGATCCTCCTAAACCTCCAGGACCTAGAGTTGTATATAAAACAGCACATAATTAAACAAAGAAAATTAGTCAAGAAAGTACCTGAAAATAAACTCTGCCAGTTCACAAAATATCACAAAGACCAAGAATTGCTTTTGTTTTTAAATGAAAAACAGTACAAATAAGTAAGGAAAACACTCAAGATCTAATGATAGATACACAAAGATATTCTGTTTAACAGCAGCTGGCAAAACCGTAAGAATTTTAAGTACAATTCTCTTCAACGTTTCTATGATTATAGACTACATGAGCAATAAAAACCAAAAGTAACAGAAGATGCTCACACACATTATCTTTACTTAGCTATAGGTGTATGCAGGACCTGAGGTGCCCCAGCTTACGTCTCTTCTTTTCTCCCTATCCCTCCTTGATTTGCCCCTTGATATAGTCACGGGAGGAATAGCCACTTTCCTGTCAACATCTCTTGAATGAGATTATGCTTTATTTCTCTATCTTCATCAGTGACAATTTTAACTCCAACAAAATGGTACCTTTATGATATACATATAAAAAATTAGCCTTGGCTAGTGTAGTTCAGTGGATTGAATGCTGGCCTGGGAACCAAAGAGTTGCTGGTTCAATTCCCAGTCAGGGCACATGCCTGGGTTGCAGGCCCAGTCCCAAGTTGGGGGTGTGTGAGAGGCAACCACACATTGATACTTCTCTCCTTCTCTTTCTCCCTCCCTTCTCCTCTCTCTGAAAATAAATAAAATCTTTAAAAAATAAAAAATTAAAAATTAAAAATAAAAAAACTAAAGATAATTCTCCTACAAGCCCACCTTATATAAAAAAGTAAAGAAACACTTTTCATCTAAAATCAAGCCTGACACCACCATTCAACCATGTTCTATGAACATAAAAATACCCAGTGGCTGTATCCATAATTTATCTCCATTTTTCTTAAAGAAATCTTTCTAAATATGATATTTGCAAATGATACATACCTGTCAACTAATTATAAGTCAGGTCAGCATATAAAAAAAGATGTTTTGCACAATCTGTGGTAATCTAATAGTGAATGAAAGAGTACTTGGAGGAGTTATTATATGTAATCTATAATCACACACTCAGTCTCAAGTACCATAACTTTAAAATCAAGATATGAAATTATAAACCAGAATATAAGTCAATTACAACTGTTTCTACAATTAAGAAAAACAATGATCTAAAACACAGAGTCAGATTACTGTTATGCTTAGTTTTCATAATGAATGCCATAATTATTTATCACCATTATTAATGTTCACCTTGCCAGTTGCTGGAAAGGGCACTTACCATAATCAGTAGTGATGCATGATGTTTCACACAGACAAGTACGTGAGCAGATGGAAAGGTATGTATAACATAATCATTAACTAACTAACTGAACAACTAGAGTTATTCAAACTAAGACATCCACCACCTCCAACACCACCACCAATATGTAAAAAACAAGTAATCACTAAGGGCTCCAAAATTCTGAAGGGTGATACTATTTTACTACAATGGAGAAATCAGAATTTTTCTAAAGAACAACCTTTTCTAGTATCCCAGGTTTCATAGGGTCACCAGGGATCTACTGGACCACCATACTCCTTGAATGCCCAGCAGCAAGCACTCTAATGACCAGTTCGACATTCTCCCCTTCGTACTGGGGAATGATGAAACATTTCCAGAGACGTAAGAAGTTATTTTCAAGGTTCATTTCCAAAAATTAATTCAACCACGAATTAACTCAAATTAAAGGAAGCTGTGTAACCTATTTATCTTTTTAACTCCAGCACCTAGTATAGTCCATGGTACTTAGCAGGCATTCAAGAAATGTTTGCTGTTCTAGTAAAAGGAAGAAATACCTGGTGATGGTGAATTAGGGTAAGTATTTGGTAAGCGAAAAACATAATAGATGTATGATGCAAGAAGACCATTCCTGCCATGCTGGTCATGACTGCCGTCCAGATTTTTGTGAAGCCGGTTTATAATTGATGCCATCGCTTCAAAAGATGCTTGACCTAGATTAACTTTTTAAGAAACAGGAAAATATTTTTGCATTAACTTTTTTAGACTGTAAATTCCAAATAGATCAAGGTTTTATCATCTCTATATGCATTAAGTATAGTGGTTATACACAGTAATTGTATAAAGATATTTGATGTTGATTTTTTAAATTTATTTTTCAATTATGTTGACATACAATGTTACATTAGTTTCAGGTATACAACATAGTGATTAGACAATCTGATGTTCATTTTAATTATCTTAGATGAATCAAAATTACTTTTATAAACAAAATAAGAAAACTCATTTTACTAATTTAACATGAAAATTATATGGGTTTGCTTAATCGAAAAACAAAACATCATCCCACAGGTATCTATAATTTTGTAAAACAATACAAAGCTCATAGAAAAAAGAAATCTATCTTAGATATCACTTTTGAAAAGTAAATTCTCATTTTAAAGATGATGCTGAAAACCTACACAGCACACAATGAGCATGTGACTTTTGTTTAAAAATCAAAATGATTAACAATAAATGATTATTAAAAATATCAACTTAAGATAATAGAAAATAGACTAGTGAATGAGCAAATTGATTGAATTGACTAAATATGTAAAAGGATTAGAAGGAGAAAAGACTAGAAAAACCAGTTGATGTAAGACTGCACAGCATTTTAAATGCCAGGCTACAAAATACTTACTCATTCATTCAAGTCAATATGTAACAAGAGTTTTGTTAAAACTGGGACATTCTGGTAGCACACTGAATAAGTGGGTAAACCAAACAGCCATTTTGAGCAATAGAGTCTCATATTCCACGATGTATTTAATTAAGATGGGAAATTATGAACTGATAATGATGCCAATCAAGTTCCCTAAAAGTAGAGTAATCGGGTGAAGTGGTCATTTTAGAAGGATTTATCTGCACGTACACTGAACCAGAAGAGAAAGAGAGCAGACAGAGAAGCCTAAGCAGGGTTGAGCCATCCTGCTTGTGCTCCTGGTTAATTCCTTTTCCTCACAGTAGCTATTCCAAACCATCAACATTCTCTCCGAAATTCAGGTCTACCTTATTCTCTTTTCAGCAATCTTGCTCTTTATCTCTCAGGAGAAATGTATAAAGCATAAAAGGCCACAAGTTTTTCCTACAAATTTATCAGAATCAAAGAATTTACTCCCTTTCCAAAGTAAGCAGTTTTCCTTTCCCACATAAGAATGATCTAGCCATTTTCATTTTTGCCCTACAGGCTTGCTTCACTAATAAGACCCTCTCACACTCCTGTATCTTAATTTTCCTTCTCCTTCCCCACAACTATTCTTTCCAAAGCATTTAAACATGCTCAAATCTCTCCATTCTTACACCCTAATCAACCTTGCTTCCTCTTCTAAATAAATACCTTCAAAGGGTAGAATATGCTTTTTGTATTCCTTTCATCACCTACTATTTACTACTTCATTCTTTGTAATCTGGTTTCTACTTTCACTATTTGACTAAAACTATTCTTGTTAATTTCACCAGTGGATAATTCTTAAGTATAGATGGTACAGTGAATTTCAACCAGTGTGTCCCCCTGCCAATTTTTAAAAAATATATTGTATTGATTATACTATTATAGTTGTCCCATTTCCCCCCTTTATTCCCCTCTGCCCTGCACACCCCCTCCCACCCACATTCCCCCACCCCTTTAGTTCATGTCCATGGGTCATACATATAAGTTCTTTGGTTTCTCCATTTCCTACACTATTCTTAACCTCCCGCTGTCTATTTTCTACCTACCATTTATGCTACCTATTCTCTGTACCTTTTCCCCCTCTCGCCACTTCCTACTCCCCACTGATAACCCTCCATGTGATCTCCATTTCTGTGATTCTGCTAGTTGTTTGCTTAGTTTGTTTTTGTTTTAGGTGTGGTCATTAATAGCTGTGAGTTTGTTGTTATTTTACTGCTCATATTTTTTATCTTCTTTTCTTTAGGTAAATCCCTTTAACATTTCAAGAAATAAGGGCTTGGTGATGATGAACTCCTTTAACTTGACTTTATCTGAGAAAGCACTTCCTCTGCCCTTCCATGCTAAATGAAAGCTTGGCTGGATAGAACAATCTGGGATGTAGGTCCTTGCCTTTCACAACTTGGAATACTTCTTTCCAGCCCCTTCTTGCCTGCAAGGTCTCTTTTGAGAAATCAGCTGACAGTCTGATGGGAACTCCTTTGTAGGTAACTGTCTCCTTGTCTCTTGCTGCTTTTAAGATTCTCTCCTTATTTTTAATCCTGAGTAATGTAATTACGATGTGCCTTGGTGTGTTCCTCCTTGGGTCCAACTTTTTTGGGATTCTCTGAATTTCCTGGACTTCCTGGAAGTCTATTTCTTTTGCCAGATTGGGAAAGTTCTCCTTCATTATTTTTTCAAATACGTTTTCAGTTTCTTGCTCTTCCTCTTCTCCTTCTGGCATGGCTATGATTTGGATGTTGGAATGTTTAAAGATGTCCTGAAGGTTCCTTAGTCTCTCCTCATTTTTTTTAATTTTTGTTGGTTCATTCTTTTCTGGTTAAATTTTTCTTTCTTCCTTCCTTCTGATCCACATTGTTGATTTGAGTCCCAGTTTCCTTCATGTCACTGTTGGTTCCCTTTACATTTTCCTTTATTTCACTTAACATAGCTTTCATTTTTTCATCTAATTTGCGCCCATATTCAACCAATTCTGTGAGCATCCTGATTACCAGTGTTTTGAACTGTACATCTGATAGGTTGGCTATCTCTTGGTCGCTTAGTTATATTTTTCCTGGAGCTTTGATCTGTTCTTTCATTTGGGCCATATTTTTTGTCTTGGAGCACCTGTTACGTAGTAAGAGGCAGAACCTTGGGTGTTCACCAGGCTGGGGTAACCCACATTGCTGTATGTTGGGGAGGGGTCTGAGAGGGAACAATGGTGCTTGCTCTGCTCTCTGTCAGCTTTCAGTCACTTCCCCTGATTCCCACAGTCAAATTGGCCCCTTCTGGTGCTGATTCCCATGTGGGTGGGTTTGTATACATTCTAGGACCCTGTGGGTCTTTCCAATGAACTCTCCTATGAGGCTGGGAGTTCCTCCACTGCTGCCTCAACCCCCACCGATGTTTTCAATCAGAGGCTTTCAGGCTTTATTTCCCATGCTGGAGCTCTGGGTTGCATGGTCTGTCTCACTCCTCAGTTGTTCCTCCCAGGTTACCTGCATGCGAATGTGGGACCACCCTCTCCACCAGCCACTGCCTCGCTGGGTCCGCCAGCCACCGCTTTGCCCACACCAGTCCTCCAGCCTTACCCCGAGTCCTCTCTGCCTGGCTGCCCGTCTCCGCCCCTCCTACTGGTCTGGATGAATATTTCTTCTTTAACTCCTTGGTTGTTGGTCTTCCATACAGTTTGATTTTGTCAGTTCTGGTTGTTTTTTTTTTTTTTTTAATTGTTGTCCTTCTTTTGTTTGTACGAGGAGGCACAGTGTGTCTACCTACGCCTCCATCTTGGCTGGATGTCTGCTTTTGTTTTTTTCCCAAGAATTTTTAAAACATGAAATACCTAACTATTTACTCAGGGACACTGAAGTCTTTTCCCTTAGGAAAAAAAAAAGACAACAGCCAACACAATAGCCATCCGGTGTGAATGAATCAATATTATACATTCTTTTTTTTTTGTAAGATAGGCACAAAAAAATGTATTTTTGTGTGCCCAGAATTTTAGTAATTAGTTTATGTGTGCCATGAGATTAAAAGGGTTGACAATCAATGATATAGTAGGTAAGAGCAGGACTTTGGAGTCAGTTGCTTGGGTTTGAATTCTTAGGCAACTTTTTAAAAGTATTATGCTCACCACTTTATTCACTCATGAAATGGTATCTAATGATACTTATCCACAGACTTGTGAGGATTTCATACATTACTATAAATAAAGCACATAGCACTATTCCTGGTATAGAGTAAGTGCTATGCAAATATTCTTTACTATTGTTATTATTATAGATTATAACCTATAATCTATAGATTCTACAGCAGTGTTAACATTTTTTCCTTAAAATCTCCTAAGACTACTGTAATGGCACTCTACAGTATCACTTAATCCTACCTCTCTCTTCATCCTACCATCACCTGTCTTTCATCAGGACCTCATAGAGTTTCTATGAAATATTACAAGACTCCCAATTTGTCTCCATGACTCCAGATTTTCCCACTTTTAACCCATTTCTATGCAACACAGTCATCTTTATGAAAGCCAAAGTGGGTCAAGTTACTTTCCTAAATAATACCAGACCCTTCAAAAGATACTGATTCTTTATGGAATCATAGTCCCAATTATCTGAAATGTCATAGAAGACCTTACTTTATTACCCCCACCACCTATCATCTCTAATCACCAACCTTCCAATTTCTAATACTCATAATTCCCCCAGGACTTCCAGGGTCATCTGCGTACTGTGCACATGCTGTACCTCTCCCTCGACTAGCTGTTTACCTGTCAGGCTCCTACTCAGCTTTAAATGCTCTACCCAAGAATTACTTCTACTTACAAGTCTCCCCTAAAAAAAATCCCAAGGCATTGAATACTCCTTTCCCACTTAACACAGAATTTCTATAACAGGTTAGCTGAAATTTCTTATAAGCTCAACTACTTTGCAGGATTTAGGTGGAAGATGTTAGCAAAAGTATAGGAATAAATATTGGGAAAAGGGTGGGAAACAAAAGTACCTCTCCTTTTAGAACATAAAAGAGAAAAAGAACATAGAGATTTTGAGTTAACAAAAGAAAGAACAGCTGTATGAAACAGAGAATACCAGATGAGTGAAAATGTAAACTAGGTGTATTCTATGTCATATAAATGCAGAGTGATTTATTTTGCCTATTTCCCTAACTAGTCTGTGAGATCTTTAAAATCAGGAACCACGCCTTGGACAGTGCCTATCAGTATCTGGGTACATAGTACATGCTTAAAAAATACTTGGTGAGTAAATACGTTTATTTCCATAATTTGAGTAGAAGTCTAGATGACATATTTTATAAAAAACAAAGTTACAATAATTTTGGCATTAACAACAAGTAAATAACCCACCCCCACCACCAAAATCAAATGCAGTTCTTATAGAGAGCAAACAGGAATCATGGTTCTATTTGTGCAAAAGTTAGAAATACCAAGATATAAATTTTATGATTCCCCAAACATAAGTAAATTACCTATTTGGCCAGCAATGACAGGAGGTCTAACAACTAAGAGTATCAGTTTATCAAGCAGAAGATGAAGAAATCGAACCACTGGTTCCAATTGAGATGAATTCAATGCTGAAATACTGCTCTTCAATTCATTTTCCAAGTTATTTTCCATGATTCGCATGTCACCAATTCGGACTGGAAACATGTGTTCATCCAGAGCATTGACCAGAGCAAAAAACTTGTCAAGATAAGGATCCTAAAACAAAGAATAAGCAAAAGCACCACACAATTGTAACTCTGTTACAAACTATGAACCACTAATAAAACATCTCATATTAATTAATAATACAAAAAAGTACACATCAATTGTACTAGCATTGTTTCTAAATTAAACACTACATCTACAGGGTGGGGCACAAGCAGGTTTACAACTGTTCATTTAAAAAATAATATGATAATTAATACATAATAATATAAGAATAAACTCTGTTTCTCACAAACTCACAATTGTAAACCTATTTTTGCCCCATCCTGTATTTTCATTTATTATGGTAAAGTAACTACTTCAAATACCATTATTCAAGAAACCTACTGATATTAATTAAGACTTTTTCCCAGTATGAGTCTGCCTTAGTGTTTTAAACTCACTGTCGTGATAAGTTGTTAGTAACCTACCTGTGCCCATTTGTTAATTTATTGCCTTTCAGCTCTATTCACACCCACCAATGCTGCCACATTTGTAATACCGGAGCTGGATTCTTCAAACTGCATTTTTCCTTTGCCAGGTAGCTTGTGGTTAGGCTCTGACAACAGAGGTATGGGAAGCAGTCGACCTGGCCTGAGGAGTTAGCAGGGACTTTTCCTCTTCCTTTCATTTTTTCTGATAGTGACTAGGAGATGTGAATGTTATGGCTCGGAGGTGAAAGAGTTGGGCAGCAGCATTGACCACAATACTCGTGGCCACTGTAGGTCCCCATCAGGGGCCAATCCACCAAGTTTCTTCAATAACACAGTGTGGCAGGCAGTGTGCTTCTGTAGAAGCCGTCTGATTCAGGGTTCTGATTCTCAGCATTTGGGATCCTCTTCTAGGTTTCTAAATTGCTTCCTTACCATTTTCTGCAACTGCTATCTCTGTTACAATCACAGAATTCTCTTATCCCATTTAGTAGTGAATCATCTTTAACCTAGTTAACAATTATTTATTATATATAAATGTTCTCCATTCAAATTACTGGCAGTTTCCACCTCCTGACTAAATCCTGACTATTATTTAACCTCCTCTACACTAACAGAACCAGTCTGATTAAAAGCAGTAAGTGCCCAGTCCCAGGATACATGCTTATTCTCCCAGCCTCCATTATACCTAGAGATGACCATGTGCTACAGTTCTAACCAGTGAGATGTGAGTAAAAGTCTGTTGGCACTCTGGGAAGACTTTCACTTAGTTAACAATAAAAATACACTTTAAGAAAAAGTAGTAATGTTGAACAGCATCACTGTCACGTCCTCTTCCAACCATGTTGTCTGACAAGGTCCAGGACGTGGAAAGAAGGAATTCAAGGAATCCATCTTCCTGGAAGAGAACGTGGCATACAAAAGGGGGGCGGTAATTTTCCTGGGATTGCTCTTAATAATTCCTTGTTGATATTATTCATGGTCTTGCTTTGCACCCTGATTCACATAAGAATAGGCCATGAAG